>JARJEC010013354.1:0-11044 GCA_030264575.1 Tachinus sp. AB-2021 | reverse complement strand
TGTTACACAGAGATGAGTTTGACTAAGACAGAATTGAAGATGCATGTTAAACATTTCATTAAGGAGATTTGGAATTGTAGATTCCGATTTAATTTGTTGATTTTCAAATTTCCTTCTAAGAGGATTCTAATTACAAAATGCTCGAGCTGTTGTTTCCGAATGTTTTCAAGCAGATTATTTCTCAAATTGATCTTTACCTGGATTTATTAACCTGTGATTTATATTCTATTTATTTTAATGCAAAATCGGTGTGCGCTTCAAAAGTAATTCACAAAATAGTGCTCTCAGATAACTGCGCCGAATCAAATTTAAAATGTTAATATGGTCATACTTTTAAAGTAAATATAAGCTTGTTTTCAGTGAATAAAGTTCTGTTTTCATCAAATGCTAATTCCATTAACATAATATTTCATGAGACGTTTTCGAATGTTTCAAAGCTGAAATAATATTTTTATGGGTAATATTTAAAATTTTATTAAAACGTGTTTGGTATTATACACTATTTAAATAATAAAATAACTAAATAAAACAATGCTTTTATGTTTTAAAATGTTTATATAAATTTCTATATATTTAACTTTAATCCTTAAAAAAACGTTTCTGTTTTAAATTTGAAAATTGTAATCCATTAAAATACCCAAAAGCAATCTTTTAAATTCCTGCTATGCCTGGTAATTCTATGAAATCTCAAAGCCATTCCGTTCCTGTAAAGTAGAGCTGGTGTTAACAAATGCAAAAACATCACAAGCTGCATTTACATGGAAAAACAGAACAAAAAATTGCAACAAAATTTACAACATATAAGTAGACTATTTTTAAAATGAATAATATCATCACTGAGAATAGTAATATAGATCATCACTGAGAATAGTAATATAGAAGATCAATGCATTTTCAATTTTCTGCGCAAATTGTGAAGAAGATCAAATAAAAAAATTAAAATCAATTATTAAACAAGTTAACGTTGCTACAAGCTGCAACTCTTCTTCTTCTTCTCAGCCTTCATTTGTCCACTTCTGGACGTAGGCCTCCTTCATAATTTTCCACTAACTTTTGCTCTGGGCTATCTGATACCACTTTCTTCCTGCCACCTCCTTGATATCATCTAGCCACCTCTTCTGTGGTCTCCCGATACTGCGTTTGGTTCTCCTTTGTCTCCACATGACTATTGTTTTTGTCCACTTACTTGTAACATCTCTGGCCACGTGCCCTGCCCAGCTCCACTTAAGTTCCGCTATTCGTTTAATGACGTCTGTTATTCCCGTTCTTCTTCGGATTTTTTCGTTGCGGATTTTATCTCTTAAGATGTTTCAGTATGTCTTATATTTCCATGAGCTTATTTTTAAATCAAGTTTTTGAGATATAGGCTCACACAATTTAGCCCCAATTTTTCACCGTGTAAAGGCGTTACCTTAAAACAATTTTTATCTTTTTGCTAGATTTTTATAATTTAATAATAATAATTTAATCATAATTAAATTCCAATTTCAACTTAGGCCCCATTTAAAAATTTTAATTGTAAATAATTATTATATACAATCGTCGGCGCCGAAAAATTTACGTTTGTATTGTGCTAGCATAGACTAGACATACACACAATTGTATATGTGTAAGCGTATCATGTAATGGATGTTAAAAAATTTACTTTGGTGTGGCTGTAGAACATTAAACCAATGCCAATTGAGATACCTCCGTAGCTCAATTGGTAGAGCAGTGGACATAAAATCTAAAAATTATGGGTTTGAGCCCCATAGCAGTATATCCAATCGCAGGTTGTGCTTTTTTATTGTACGCAACAAGCTACCAATTGACTGTTAAACTTCTATAGTGTGTTTGGATATTTTGTTACGTATTCTTCCAACTTATTAACCACAGCTAAAATTCTGCTCAGGAGACTCTTTGCCATCTTATACTCCCTGAATAATTTGACAAAGAAGTCCTTTAGCTCATTGTTTTATTTTCTCATCGCGGCAACCAGATAGGTGTCCCTTTCCAACGTTTGTTGCTGGGCATCCCTTTGTGGTCTAACCCCACATTAACTGCCTCTGCAATTTTTGTAGCCATTTTTCTTATAATCGTCAGTCATTAAATGACATCGAATGTCATCTTGTCGGGTTTGTAGAGGATATGCCCCTACGGCAAACAGCTCTTTTGCTTTTGGTTTCTCAGTTATACTGTCTTTAAAATCTATTTTTGATCATGCTCAAAATGTGTCGCAATAAAATAATAAAAAGAAGTAAACAAAAATATAAATAAATTAGAACATACCTAAAGACAAATCACACTAACAGACTAAACTCATTACCAGAAAATAGCAAATGTAGATGCAAATGTATGCCATAGAGGAAACGCTAATAGTTATAGGGAAGATGAGCTGGGGATGTGTTGCCATATATAAACTGTGTGAATTCTACGCAGCACAAACCAGCCCATTTTAAACTATAACCGCAGCAATAATCAGGTAAAGTATGACAAGCTTACATAACATCAGGATTTGCGCAGAGAAGAAAACCGTAATCTAATATCATGAGCAAAAGCCACTTGGTGAGACTAACACCACACTACTTTCTAAAAAAATATTTGTAAGCAATAATAAAGTTGATTTGCTAAAAACCTAAACTAATTGATATAGTATTATCAAAGGTCTAAGGTCTAAATCTAAGATCTAAAGTTTAAAGTCTAAGGTCTAAAGTTTAAGGTCTAAAGTCAAAGGTCTAAGGCCTAAGGTATAAGGTCTAAAGTCTAATGTCTAAGATCTAAGGTCTAAGTTCTAAGTTGTAAGGTTTAAGGCCACATTGTGCTAGCATAAAGTGGTGCTACAGTAAAATTCAACGTGAATTACTTTTCTTGAATAACTAACTGACAGTATTATCAAACGTCTAAGATCTAAGGTCTAAGGTAAAAAATCTAAGGTCTAAAGTCTAAGGTCTAAAGTCTAAAGTTTAGAGTCTAAGGTCTAAGGCCTAAGGTCTACAGTCTAAGGACTAAGATCTGAGGTCTATGGTCCAAGGTCTAAGGTCCAAAGTTTAAGGTCTAAGGTTTAAAGTCTAAGGTCTAAGCTCTAAAATCTAAGGTCTAAGGTCTAAAGTCTAATGTCTAAGATCTAAGGTCTAAGTTCTAAGTAGTAAAGTTTGAAGTTTAAGGCCACATTGTGCTAGCATAAAGCGGTGCTACAGTAAATTACTTTTCTTGAATAACAATTGTCTAGCTCCTAAGCTAAAAAAGTATAAAAGTAAAAATTTATGAAAACATTCAAGTCCTCACAATTGGATAGAAAAACGCGTAACATGGCACATATCTTATATAATCTCATTTGGAGAATAATAAATTTGGTAAAACTTGAGTGGATGTTTTCTCTATTGTACAAAAACCTTAAGTTTTGTTTGTGCAAAATACCTACTAGCGGAAAAATAATTGTGTATCAAAATATCAGCCTAGAAACACAGCTGTTCTAATGAAGATTATTTGAATATCCAAAATATTAAAATAACTTAGTTGTAGAGAATAAATGAAACATCAACGAATTATGCACTGTTTCGAATTTAAATGTAAAAGAGTAAAGTTAGAAGTTTTATTTTCACGAATGCAAAAATACATCAAAAATAGTTTGAGAAATTATAAGTAAAGTAACAAACTGTTTGGCTTTTAAAGGTTCAGTATTACAGTACAAAGGAAATAGGCCTCATTTGTTAAAAGAAATGAAGTTTTAGATTCTGATAATGGGTAAAAGTAAATTACCATAGACCTATTACTTCGCTGATAGGCCACATACAAGACTCTTCAGGTTCAAACATCTAAAAAGAAAGACAATTCTTTAAATATTTTTACCCCTTTTTTGGTAAAACTTAGTTACTTTTATTCCAAAAATAATAAAAAATTAAAACATTTACAATGTCAAAATAATTATTTGGTCTAAAAATAAGATCAGTTTAATAAAATTATTTATCTTTTATCCCTGTGGAGTTTTAATTGTATTATTTTTAGAATAAAAATATAACTTTTGTATTTAATTATTATTAAATCGTTTTATTTAAAATCTAAATTAATTTTAGGTGAACACAAAAAAATATTTATTAAATATTTAATATTATAATTTTTATTTTTTGCAGGATAAGCCGGCAGTGTTGATTTCCAATAGCAAATTGATAGTACGTTATAAAACAAGCGCCAGCAATGCGGGCACTGGTTGGATGGCTAAATTTATGGCAATTACATCTGGTATTTTTTCAAATGTATTATAATTACACTATTATTTACAAATACTTTCTTTCAGATATTGATGCCACCAGTCTGAACTATTAGAACGACTTTTGCTTATTTGTTAATATAAATAGATATTTATGTTAATACAATTATATTTTTATAGAATTAATATTTTATAAAATCAAAATATTTCATTAATAAAATCGATATTTTTGCTCGAATTCATTTGATGAATACATAATTTATGTTAAATAAAACATTCTTAGATAAAAAGTAGCTTTCAATGTAAAAGTAATTAGCATATTTAACAGAAGAAATATTATGCACAATATAATAAATATTATGCAGATATAAGTGCCTATTACAATAATTAACTAATAGCCAATTAAATTAAATCTGATTTTAATTAGACACAATTATTTATTGCATGTTTAACGCACATTTAAACGCAACGCTCAAAGGTTAAAATCAACTATAAAGTGCAAAGTTATATAATGATGAAGCGTATTATTCATCATACATGTCAAAACGATCTAAAATCAAATAGTTTATTATCTTAAAGTATATTGGGATATTTTCATAAATATACACATCAATCGGAAATTGTGATTGTTTAACATTTATTTATGCAATGTTTTCATCAATTTTATAAACAATATGTACGCTATGACCTTTATAGAAGGCGACTTCTATTTGGATTTAAATTTAAAAAATGATTGTGGGAAACTTTCTAATTCGGAAATACAATCTTTATTGTGTCTATATAATTTGATGCAAATCACGGTTGGTTTGTTGCAAGTATTTACATTAGTGTGTGCAGTGTATAAACAATTTTTTTTGTCATGTTTTGATTTTATTTAATTTATTTTAAATAAATTATTTTTATTACATAATATTTTTCCCATTTCTCTCAATTCGCAATAAATAAAATTATTCGCATCAAAATGTTTTATAAAATACTTACAATTTTCCTACATTTATTGGTCAATTAAAGTAAAACATGACTGCCATCTACTTTCATTTTTATTTTCAGCTGGCGCATATATAAACTTTATAGTAAGCAGTTTGGAGAACAATCGTAATTCTTATTTTTTTCCTCTGCTTTAGAGGATTCGTTCGCAACATTAAATTAAATTGAGAATCCTTCTTTCTTATATTATGTCTGGCTGCGATTTCTATACTCCTTAAATTGTAAGTTAAATAGAATTTAAATTTAATTTGAGTCGAATTGACCTTTCCATTTATATTTATATAATTATAGATGATGGGATTTATTTGCATGCTTTCTCTAATTAGCACCATTTAATGAAATTTATGCAATCAGTTTCAATGTATGATTAATTGTGAATAATTATCTTACCACTTTATTAATTAGCAAATGTAATGTGATAATATTTAACTAGATTATGACATAATGTTGCTGGATAAAGTTTACCTGTTCGGAACCTTTCAAATTATTCTCACTTCCGCTTTCGGCAGACTGCAATTGCATACAATGTATTCGGAGATAATAACTTAATCATTTGTATTGTTTGGGTTGTATACAAAGTAGCTCGACCTTTCATTATTGTGCATACAGTATCGGTTCCTGCTTTTGCATGTCCCGCTAAGTCGAAACAGCTGGCTGTATCTAATAGATAATATGAAGGTACCAATTGGAAATTTATAATTTATTATTCATAATTTACTTTCATATGTTTTATTGCAAATAAAATGTACATCATTTCAACTTAATATTGAATTCAAAATCCATCTCAGCATTTAAGCAAGTTTTATAAGAAAAACGGCAAAAAAAACAAACAAAAAATACAAAAATCATTTTTCTGAAATATATTTCTTCTAATTTTATAAATATAATAATATTTTGCTGGGTTTATAAAAATACTGTGAAAAGATGATTAAACTTTAATAAGAAAATTGATTTTCTTATATTTAATTTAGTTTTTAACTAACGCAGTTAGTTGTCTTTGTCGATTCAAATTTTTTTGTTATTTATTTATTTTTAAGTTTTTACATCAATTTATAATAAATTTGATTGTATTTCTGATAAATAAAATAATAGAGGTAATTATGCTAAATTTTATTAGTAATATTAGTAAGTTTTTAGAGTTTTTTTGAATTTTAACTACCTAACCCAATTGTAGTAATATTATTTTAATATTATATTATTGAGTTTTTGTTTAATTAAAAAGTATAGCAAATATTTTTATAACCATAGTCAGAGTGAATGATTATAAGGCTTTTCTTATAGGAAGAATATAAAACTACCAGAATTCCATGTGGAACACTAAATAGGATCACAAGCTGCTAAGCTAAACCCAATAGAGGTTTAAAATCGATGATCACAATGCTCTTCATTATTATTTTTATTTTTCTTAATTTTTTTTTACTAAAACGCAATTTTAATTAATTTTATTGTTTTAAATAATTTTTTAATACATATTTTCCTTATTTAACGCATTTTATAATACATTATTAGTTTAAGTGTTTTTTTTTTGTTAATTAATTAGTGAATCTTTAGACTAACTTAACGTAGTTATAGTATATTTGACTACTTATTTCTTGTCTTTTTAGTGAATTTTTAGTTAAAAAATTTGCATTTTATAGCAACTTTTATTAACTAATCTGTTTTTCACTCAGTGGTTACTGCGTTGGCTGCTTTTCCAAGGGTCTCGGATTCAAATACGGTTATCCCTTGCTTGGAGGGTCAAATTTTCAGAAAAAGAAAAGCTGTAGGTCTCGTGTACTGTCTAGATGTTGCGTGCACATTAAATAACCCAATATTCAGGTTAGAATTTTTGAACTAACGGCAAAAATCGCAATGTGCTTAATCTCGGCATCGGTGATTAGTCACAAAAAGAGGACAAAAATATACCGACGTTAAATAATATATTAAGGAAGAAGGAAAATGGACAAATCTTTAGAAGACGTTGTGTCAGACTTACCTGGGATGGCTAAGAGCCGCCAAACGCATGCTGACTAAAACTCAAACTTGGTCCCATGTTATCTTTGTGTTATTACCTCGTTGACAACATATCCTTATCGTGGATACAATTAAAAATATCTTGTCTCTCTCGTCCTGCTCTTTCTTCCACAGAATGTTACATATGCCGACTTGACTGCAACCCCGCTTAAGCTTGCTTTCTATCCGGGCGCAAGGCAAGGAAACATCTGGTACACAGATGGGGCCAAAAACCAAAATGGCACCGAAGCTGGCATATATGTAGGCAAACACCGGGGGATGCAATTTATGCTATTCCTGGGTAAATATGCCTCAGTTTTCTAAGCGCAGGTATCCGGCATTGAGTGGTGTGCCAGGCACATGACGGAGTCGGAAGTTCAATCTAACAGACCGATTACCATCATGTCCGACAGCCAAGCAGCATTACAGGCCTTACGACCGCCAGTAATAAAATCAAAACTGGTGTTGGGTTGCATAGATAACTTGGAGGTACTCTCCACAAACAACAGAGTACGCCTGGTCAGGACATCGAAAGACCAAGGCATAGAAGGGAACCTTAAGGCCTACCAACTAGCTAAAAAAGAATCTACTGGGACATTTATTTTAGCAGAACCCACATTCGGGATTTCACACAATAGCGGAAAATAAATAATTCAACGCAAATAAACACAATAACTTGTTCAAAAACTGTCAGAGAATGAATCACACAAGATTATTCCTAAGAGAACCAACACAAAATACTCAGAAAGAAGTATCGCAAATGAGTCAAACCAAACTGCGAAAACTCACAAGTCTGATTACTAGAAACTGTGGTCTTATCAAGCACATGCATATTGGGTATACAAGAAAATGTACTATGCCGCGGATGTTTGGAAGACGAAGAGATTCCGCAGCATCTGCTGTGTGAATGTGTGCAATTCTTTGGCAAAAACTCCTGAACTTCAAAGAAGAGACACTAAAGGTGTAAAATGTCAGAGGTGAATAATAGGACCATCAGGACCGCAGAGCAAGGACGCTTGACGAACCACTTAAAGAAAGAGAAAAATTGCAAAAACTAATTGTAAACTAACTCCAGCTTTATGTCTTTAGAAAAAATAATAATTAGAAAATACGGCTGTGAGGGTGATTTGATAATAAGTAAGTTGTTGCCGTGAAGGTAAAAAAATTGAGTAGAAAACGCATTTTAGCCGAGAGTGGAAGTAAAGTTGTTTATTTAGAAAACGTGTGGTCCAATTGTAACGCTACTTCACTTTTTTCCCGTTATGTCAAAAATAAATGATGTATCAAAAATGATTGAGGACTAAAAAATGTTTAAGCTTTAGATTTAAATTTTGTTTTTGGATATTCAAAGGTGTTTAAAAAAATATTTTTAAAGTAATTAAAAAAAATTAAAATGAATTTTGCTATTTGCTATGATAAACATTAATCAAAAGAATAATTGAGTTTAATTTCAAAGACAACCGAGAAAGAGGAAGACTATACAACGTGTTATAGAACCTAGAATTCTCTGGATAAAATTTCATAACAGAAAAAAATTAAAAAAGTACGCACAACAAGCAAAAAGCGCATAAAAACTTGTAACAAACAAACTATAAAAAATATGGATACTAATTCCCTCTAAAAACAAAATTCAATAGAACTAAATAAACCCCACGAGGTTGTGGAGCCTGATGATAATAAAAGTAATAAATCTAAATTTTAATCTCCTACATTCCTCCAAGAAGGAATAGGGGAACTTAAGTAATTATTGTTTTTGTAAAAAAAAATCGTTTAGCTTAAACATCTTAAATTAACCCAAAACGTCGAGAAATGCAAAAAAGGCGGGGGTAAAAAAATGTTTGTCCGTCTTTTTTTGTGAAAAGTGAAGTACTACACAGTTGTTTAAATACCATACTATTGTATTTACTGACAATATTGACATTCCCAACAATTTTAATATGTCTATGCTATTGCTCTGAAGTCGAGGTTTATTTGAGAATCATCAGCATCACCTGTGATACCAGCTTTGCCGTCAGTGGTCTGAACTCACATACAAATGTACATATTTATGTGACGTCAGTGTGCATCTGACGTGAGTGAGTGAGTGAGTGAGTGAGCCAATGAATAAGTGAATGAGCAAATGAGCGAGTGAGTGAGTGAGTGAGTGAGTAAGTAGGTCAGTAAGTAAGTGAGTAAGTGAGTGAGTGAGTGAGTGAGTTTAAAATAACTATAATGTGGGGAACTCTCCTTGGGACATTTTCATTTGTAAATTAAAATATACTTCTTTACCTTTCAACAATGTTTTGATATCAAAATCCAACTTTCCTGCGGCTAACTGGGCCACAAAACAGAAACTCAACCACTTAATCAACATTTTTGTTTCGTTTAAGAAAAATCAGAAATTTATCCATTTTAAATTTGTTGATTAGATTATCTTTATTTCAAAATTGATAAGATTCAAATTGCTTCATTTTTTTCATTATCTGACGTTCTACTAATAATGATTAAACAATCGTAAGATAGAAATTTCTTCGTAATTAATTATTGGCCAAAGATATTTTATTATATATTATTTATTAATAATTCTATTTTTGTATTGCCTTTATTGATTTTGATAAATAATTATTATTTGTATCGATGTTTTTTAAATAATTATATTTTTCCACTAACTCGCAGTAATTAATAAATTCTATAAAATTAAACAAGAAAATGTAATTTCTTGTATAGTTATTTGCTACAAATCTGATATAGTAATTGTAAATCATTTTTGTTGGTAGTATAATATAAACAAATGGTGAGTTATTGCATTTTCAGAATTCCACAAATCATTTTCCGCTAGAACTTGCAAATTTATCGACAATATACAATAATCTTTGATATATTTATTAATAAAAAATATTGATCCATTGCCAAATCCATTTACTCTTCCAGGTCTTCTTTCACTTTTTCTTTTATCTTCCAGGTGATAAAGAAAAAAGTGAAAGAAGACCTTGATGAGTAAAACATCAATTCTCGTGTTTTGTAGCTGCCTAAGCAACAGCCGTTTTAACGCGCCATTGATGTTTTAAATCAAAAACAATCAACGTTTATATTATAAGAAATATTTAAAACAAAAATTACTATGTTTTTAAGCACAAAACTTATTTATTTATGAAAAATAAAAATAAACACGATTCGAGTTTTAACTTATGAAGCCTTCATTATCAAGTGATACTATTTTGTGAGATCAACTGGAAAATTGCGATAAATAAGAAAACACAATTTCTTTGATAATTGCAGTTTTTATTTTATTGGAACTAAAATAATTTTATAAAAATTGATAAATTTAGTCACACATAGTGGCCCCTTCTCCTACGCAAGAAGCATATGCCATTAAATGTGGAATAACGTTTTGTTCCATAACTCCTGTAAACAAATGTGCCCATGGTCCTGAAGCATAGATACCTACGTCTTCACCTCCATGCGTTTCAGAAGATATTGGGACCATCGAAGGAAAATGATAATTTTTGTCAGCTAAAATACATACAAAATAATAATTAATGTTAATATTATCAAAGATATTTACTCAAATCATCTTTAGACAAATCATATCTAACTCCATCAATTTCCTGATGATAACCAGCCCCATTGGCATAGCTCAAAGTGGCATAAGCCAAACCATCAGAACCATCACCAGCAAACTCAAATACATCATGGCCTCTAACAGGGTATCCATTATAAGTCATGGTATGTGCGTGATCAGAAGAAACTACAATTAAAGTATCTTCAATATTTGTCAATTGACGTGCCCTTTTAATGGCTTCTGAAAATTGTTGCGTTTCATCCAAAGCTTTTCTAGTTTTAACATCGTGATGAGCTGTATCAATTCTGCCACCTTCAACAAATAAGAAATAGCCTTCA
>JARJEC010013345.1:0-10630 GCA_030264575.1 Tachinus sp. AB-2021 | reverse complement strand
ATATCAATTTATAAATAAATGACTAAGTGTTTATCAATAAATTTATAAAAAATGACTAAGTTATTAATAACCAAATGTGTTACAGTATTAAGTAAAAAAGAAGCAATTATAATAAATTTTTCCAAATCTTGGTTAATTGGCAGGATGTCAATTTATAAATAAATGATTAAGTGCATATCAATAAATTTATAAAAATGACTAAGTGCTTAATAACCAAATGTATGCAGTATTAAGTAAAAAACAAGCAATTATAATAAATTTTTGAAAATCTTAATTAATTTGCAGGATATCATTTATAAATAAATGACTAAGTGCTTATCAATAAATTTATCAAAAATGACTAAGTTATTAATAACCAAATGTATGCAGTATTAAGTAAAAAACAAGCAATTATAATAATTTTTTGCAAATCTTGGTTAATTGGCAGGATATCAATAATAAATAAATAACTAAGTGCTTATCAATAAATTTATAAAAAATGACTAAGTGCTTAATAACCAAATGTATGCAGTATTAAATTTAAAAAAACATCCAATTAATAATAAATTTTCGCACATCTTAGTTAATTGGCAGGATATCAATTTATAAATAAATGACTAAGTGCTTATCAATAACGTTATAAAAAATAACTAAGTGCTTAATAACCAAATGTATGCAGTATTAAGTAAAAAACAAGCAATTATAATAAATTTTTGCAAATCTTGTTTAATTGGCAAGATATCAATTTACAAATAAATGACTAAGTGCTCGATTGCAAAATGATTTCAATGAGTAAGTGTTATTAAACCGTTTCTTTTAATGGCAAATATCGGCACATATCATTGGCAAGTTTCAGTTGCAATTGATTTCAATGACTAAGTGACTAATCATTAAATTACTTAATAATTAAGTGTATATTAAATGTCAAAATAGAAATCGTTTTCTAATAAAATGAAATAAATGGCATTACTTACCAGCTGCTGCTTGAGAAATTTTGACTAAGTGCAACATTGCCACGTCGCACTTAGCAATGAGTGTTTTTAGTTTGGAGAAAGTTAATCGGAACTTAAAAACAATTTGCGTATTAAACAAACTTATTAAAATCCAGATTCGCTTCTTAATTGCTCATTTGATAACATACTAAACGACCCCCTAGCAATAAGAAAAAATCGCAACCCTTCTGCAGGTCCGCATTAAATAGTGATGACAATTTTTTACCCTAGATTTTCAACCCCTTCGCAATCGATGGAAAAATTGTAATCTTATTATCCGGCGAAAAGATCGGGCCCTTATGAGGGAAGGGGCGCAGATGCAATCTTCAGGAGTTAAATAATAATATTTTTTCGTTAGGGTTTCCAATAGAAATTTGCAAAAAATGATTAGTTCGGAAAAGGCTTTGCACAATAAGAATTTTTAATCCGTTAAGTAGATAATCCCCGTATTACACCCTCGCGCGATATTGAAATGGAAATAATAAAAAAAAAGCGGAAAGGGTTACACGAAAGTTTTCGGGGAGTTGGGAGAGGGCGCGGATTTAATATCCTTCTTTCTGCGATATCTTTTTTTTTTGTTAATTCCTGCAAACTTTATTTTTTAATCTGTTTGTGTAAATCATCCCCTTTCGGGGAATCGATGGACGATGGATGAAAGGCCCACCCGATCTAATAAAAACGAAATTAAATATTTTCTTTTTAATCAAAAATCTTTGCCGGGGAGTCCGGCATCTCGTCGGACATTTTAATTAATTTGTATGCCAAGTTAAAAAAAACTACCCCTATAGATATATACAGATTTTATTGTAATTATTTTTTTCTTTCTAAACAAATAAGATGGGGTGGGAAATCGATTGGTTTCGTCGAATTATTTGCTTATTGTAAAATTATTTTGAATATTGGAAAGAATTGTATTTACTTTTGAACGGTATTAAGGGATGATTGCTTACCAGTGTGTAGCCTGGTGTGCTGCTGCACGTGGCTCAATTGTTTGAACCGCCTGTCGCAATAGGAACATTTATAAGGCTTTTCTCCGGTGTGGACCCTGATGTGCTGAACGAGCTGATGGTTGCTGCTGAAGGACTTCAAGCACTGCTGGCACTGGTGGGGTTTCACCTCCGATCGGCCTGTCAGCTCCCGGGCGTGCATCTGCATCGCCGATTTGTGCATGAAGATCTGAAAGTCGAAGGTGGCAGGATTAGTAAAAGGTTGTCCAAAATTTTTGGAAAGTCTTGTGTTCGTGTTGTGGTCAAAATGTGCGTGTTGTGGTGATGTGCTGACGGTGATGTCAAAAAATCCAAAATTTTCATCATCGAGAAATTTTTTGATTTAATAAAATCATATTTGTAAAAATCTATGCGTTTTTTTGAAAATTCTCATAACCAACTTTTACGAAAAATCAAAAAAAAGCTGAAAATTTTGTAAAATATGCAAAAAAGTCGTGATATATTTTCAAAATTTCCCAAAAGCGTTTATTTGTCAAACTACATAAATTCGAAAATCATTTTTTTGGTGAATTTTTCAATTTATTTGTAAAATAAGGAAAAAATATATATAATTGGACAATAGCTCAAAAATTACGACAAATTTAATTTAATCTGTAAAACTTTATACATTCGAAAATCGTTTTTTTTTGTGATTTTTTTCAATTTATATGTAAAATAAAGAAAAAAATATATGTAATTTGACAATAGTTTAGAAATTACGACAAATTTAATTTAATTTGTCAAACTTTATACATTCGAAAATCGTTTTTTTGTGATTTTTTCAATTTATTTGCAAAATAAAGAAAAAAATATATATAATTTGACAATTGCTCAAAAATTACGGAAAATTTAATTTAATTTGTAAAACTTTATACATTCGAAAATCATTTTTTTATGAATTTTTTCAATTTATTTGTAAAATAAAGAAAAAATATATATAATTTGACAATAGCTCAAAAATTACGACAAATTTAATTTAATCTGTATAACTTTATACATTCGAAAATCATTTTTTTGTTAATTTTATCAATTTATCTGTAAAATAAGGAAAAAATATATATAATTTGACAATAGCTCAAAAATTACGACAAATTTAATTTAATTTGNTTGTAAAATAAGGAAAAAAATATATATAATTTGACAATAGCTCAAAAATTATGACAAATTAATTTTTTTTCTAGTTTAAAAAAATATTTTTTATATAACTTATCGTCAATTACGTCGAAATTTTCTATTGTTATTTTTCTTTTTTGTCTATTTTGGGAGTTTTTGTATTAAAAAAAAATCCACTTTTAATTTGAGTGTAATTTTCGAGTAATGAACGGTTTTCTTTAATAATTGCAATTATATTAAATAATTTTTAATCGTCGAATAATTCGCTCGCAACTCCAAGTGGCAAATCGATCTGCAAGAGTTTTCCCCGACCAACCTGCCGCCCACCGCCGCCTCCAAACCCTTTCCGACTCGAGCCTTTCGTTTTTCTCCTCTCATTCCACATCTTTTTTAATCACAGACCTTTTCGTCGCTTACCTGCCGTTTTAATTCGTCATTATTAAAATAATGCTTCAGTTTTAATATTTCATTACGATTGTAACTGTAGGAGGTGGAGGAACAGTCTCCCTCCTGCGACGAGCTCTCGGAAAAAGGCAATTTTAATATTTTCATTTTCTTGATATTTTGCGAATAAAAAAACCGTGGGATTAAATCGGAAAATATTAAAAAACTTGCCCGCATTAATATTCAAAAGAGGTAAAACGGTTTTGATATATTCGCTTTGCGGGGGTGTAAGGAACACCCGGTCCGCCCCTATTTAACGGGGTGCGTTTTTCCACGCGAAATTACCGTTTTCATTAGAAAAACCGCAACCACAAGCGCCCACTAAGTGTAAATGTCTTTTTTATCTCTCGGTGGAAAGAAGCGACTTCTATAAATCACGAGCAACCCCTTTACACTCGCGACCCTTATTGCCTGCTGCGTTTACGTGGAAAAAATATGCCGGAGTGCATTTATAATTTCATTGTTTTTCTTTATAACTTTTTAAATTTCACCGTGTAATGCGATCAAATGCATTGTGCCCCATATTATTTACAGGAAGTTGCGATAATTGAGTTTGTGGCGCGCGGGGCCGAGTGGGCGGCTTGATCGATAGTTTTAAATGTTCAATTGTTTTCTTTATTGTGATAATGGTGGCGTTAAAAAAAGCGTGCGGCAGATGTTGCCGAATGTAAAGCAGTCCACCTTATGGCTTGACCCCTTCGCCCTCTCGCTCGCTCGCTCTCTCGCCACGGTTCAACTTTTTTCATTATTCTTCCTCACAATGCACCCCCCGATTGTTCTACATAAACGGACCACCGCGAGTTAATAAATCGTTACGTTTAAAGAAACTTTGCGCCTAAAGAAAACACAAACAATTCGGCCGCAAGACCGATGTTTTTTTTTCGCAAAATTTCCAAAACTTATTGTTTCGTAAAATTCCGCAGAATTTCACAAAAAACAAAAAATATAAGTGGATTATTTTTTTAATAATTTGATCTAAATTTTTAACGGTAAGCGCTAAAAGTAAATTAATGTTTGGCAAAGAATTTGAAATTAAAAATTTCCTAAAAAATTCATCAAAATTTCATTTGTTTGCCGTTTGCAAAAAAGTAGATATCGAATAGATCCAATTTTCGCAATCAATCAAAATAGCAAATAATTTATTACGCGAAAATTTTTAATTATATTTTAATCTAAAACGAAAAAAGTTTAAATAAAATAAATTAATTCGTTCTAAAATGCTTTGACAAGTCTTCATTTTGCAAAACAAATTATTTGTTATTGTAATATTAAAAAATTAGTATCTACTTTTTTGCAATCTTCCCCGAGGTAAATGACGCGAGCAGAATATATCAATATAAACATTTTTTAATTTCAAATAGTTTTAAATTAGACTTTTGTTTATTCAAAAAGTAGATATTGGTTTATATTAAAATTTAGAAACGCCAAGATCTACTTTTTTATAAATGAAATCGAGTTGTGTTGCTTTTCTTTAATCTAATTTTATTATTTTTCGTGCGAAACGGTTTTTGTTTATATTTTTAGTCTAACTTTTTGATAATACAATCGAAAAGTTAGACTAAAAATATAAACAAAAACTGCTCCAACTTTTTGATAATACAATCGAAAAATTAGACTAAAAATATAAACAAAAACTGCTCTAAATTTTTGATAATACAATCGAAAAGTTAGACTAAAAATATAAACAAAAATACTCTAACTTTTCGATAATACAATCGATAAGTTAGACCAAAATTATAAATAAAAACTTCTACAACTTTTTGATAATACAATCAAAAAGTTAGACTAATAAAATAAACAAAATTTGTTCTAACTTTTTTGTAATACAATCGAAAAGTTAGATTAAAAATATAAACAAAAACTGCTCTAACTTTTTGATATAACAATCGAAAAGTTAGATTAAAAATATAAACAAAAACTGCTCTAACTTTTTGATAATACAATCGAAAAGTTAGACTAAAAATATAAACAAAAACTGCTCTAAATTTTTGATAATGCAATCGAAAAGTTAGACTAAAAATATAAACAAAAACTGCTCTAACTTTTTGATAATACAATAGAAAAATTAGACTAAAAATATAAACAAAAACTGCTCTAACTTTTTGATAATACAATTGAAAAATTAGACTTAAAATATAAACACAAATTCTCTAACTTTTTGATAATACAATCGAAAAGTTAGACCAAAAATGTAAACAAAAACTGCTCCAACTTTTTGATATTACAATCGAAAAATTAGACTTAAAATATAAACAAAAACTGCTCTAACTTTTTGATAATACAATCGAAAAGTTAGACCAAAAATATAAATAAAATTAAATATTAAAAAAAATAATAAAATTAGATTTAGCACAAATGAAAAGAAAAGCAACACAATAGAATTTTATTTATAAAAAAGTAGATCTTGCCATTTCTAAATTTTAATATAAAAATAAGTCATCGCTTTGGAAAAACTTAACTTTTGTAAAAACGGTCTAAAAGTGAAACTTAAAAGTAAAAAAATAAAGAAATCGTTTCATTGGAAAACGCTAAAATAGAAATAATGCCCGGACCAATAATTTAAATGATGAGAAAAATATTGTACCGACATATTTTATTATAGTGGCCCACCCGCCCTACTTTTGTGTTACTCAAAAAATATATTACAATAACCGGGTGGGTGGGCAAGTCTCAATAATCAAAACTACCGGACTAATACTTTAAACCCACCCGTCCTACTATTGCAATATTCAAAAAATATATTACAATAACCGGATGGGTGGGCAAGTTTCGATAATCAAAAGTACCGGACTAATACTTTAAACCCACCCGCCCTACTATTGCGTTATTCAAAAAATATATTACAATAACCGGATGGGTGGGCAAGTCACGATAATCAACCCACCCGTCCTACTATTGCGTTATTCAAAAAATATATTATAATAACCGAGTGGGTGGGCAACTCCCGATAAGCAAAACTACCGGACTAATATTTTAAACCCACCCGCCATACTATTGCGTTATTCAGAAAATATATTACAATAACCGGGTGGGTGGGCAAGCCTCGATAATCAAAAATACCGAACTAACACTTTAAACCCACCCGCTATACTATTGCGTTATTCAGAAAACATATTACTATAGCCGGGTGGGTGGGCAACTCCCCATAATGAAAACAACCGGACCAGTACTTTAAGTAATATGAAAAAATATTGTGCCGGCATAGTTTATAGTAGCCCACATATCCGCCCTACTATTGAATTATATATATATATATATATATATATATATATAAAACAAGTTTTGATGGGGCGGCATATTTTACTATAGTCTTCCACCCGCTCACCCAACTATTATGTTATTCAAAAAATATATTACAATAGCCGGGTGGGTTGACGGTCTTCAGAATAATTCAAAACTATACCGGATCAATAATTTAAATGATATTAAAAAATAACGGACCGGTAATTTTACTATAGTGGCCCGCCCAACTATTGCGTTATTCAAAAAGTGTAATACAATAGCCGGGCGGGTGGGCGGGTCTCCGTAATAAAAAGTACCGGATTAATAATTTAAATAACGGGATAATATATTAGGCTGGTACAGTTTACTATAGCGGCCCAACTATTGCTATTCAAAAATTATAATACAATAGTGTGGGCGGGCAGGTCTCCACAATCAGATATTATATCATAAAGCCGGGTTAAATAATAAAATTATATTATAAAGCCTGCTTCATTCAAATAATTTGAATGAAATGAAAAAATAATAGGCAAGTAATTTTACTATAGTTTCCTACACACCCGTCCAACTATCGTGTTATAAAAAAATTAGAATAACCGAGCGGGTGGGCTGTACTCCTCAATCAAAACAACCGGAGAAATAAATAATATGAAAAAATAATAAACCTGTATATTTAACTATAGTTTCTCTCCCACGCACCCGCTCGACTATAGTATTATCCAAATAATATATTACAATAGCCGGGTGGGTGGGCGGGTCTTTATAATCAAAATATGATATGAAAAATAGTATATTCTACTATAGTGGCCACCCACCCGTACTATAGTGTTAATCGAAAATTGTATTACAATAACCGGTTGGGCGGGCAAGTCTCCACAATCAAAACTACCGGCCCAATTTTTTTACAATTTAAATTACTGGAATAAATATTGTATTACTGTAGATGCCCACCCACCCGCCCAACTATTGTGTTTTAAAAAAATTATATTGCAATAATCGGTTGGGCTGGCAAGTCTCCATAACAAAAGTACCGGCCCAATTTTTTATGGTTTAAATTACTGGAATAAATATTGCATTACTGTGGATGCCCACCCACCGCCCGACTATTGTGTTGTTCGAAAATTATATTGCAATAATCGGTTGGGCGGGCAAATCTCCACAATCAAAACTAACGGCCAAATTTTGTTATGATTTAAATTACAGGTACAAATATTGCATTATTGTGGATGCCCACCCACCCGCCCTGTTTTTCAAAAATTATATTGCAATAACTGGTTGGGCGGGCAAGTTTGCACAATCAAAAATTACCGGCCACGGACCCGCCAGGGCCGGTAGTTTTGATTATGTAGGCTACAATCAAAACTTCCGGCCCAATTTTTTTATGATTTAAATTACAGGTACAAATATTGCATTATTGTGGATGCCCACCCACCCGCCGGACTATTGTGTTGTTCAAAAATTATATTGCAATAACCGATTGGGCGGGCAAGTCTCCACGATCAAAACTACCGGCTCATTTTTTTATGATTTAAATTAAAGGAATGAATATTGAATAATTGTTGATGCCCACCAACCCGCCCTGTTGTTCAAAAATTATATTGCATTAACTGGTTGGGCGGGCAAGTTTGCACAATCGAAAACTACCGGCCACCGACCCGCCCGGGCCAGTAATTTTGATTGTGTAGGCTACAATCAAAACTACCGGCCCATTTTTTTAAAGATTTAGATTACGGGAACAAATATTGCATTACTGGGGATGCCCACCCGCCCGCCCGACTATTGTGCTGTTCGAAAATTATATTACAATAAGCTATATTCCGCATTCAAAAGTAGCGGAGCAATAATTTAAACGATGGAAAAAATATTGGTTGGTTATAATTTCCTATTGTTTTAACTAAAAAGTTTCTTGGGTTAAAAAAAATACTGTTAAATCCAATTAAATGCTACATTTACATTTTTAATCCTTTAATTTTGATTATGGAACGCTCCCCGTAATCAAAATTTCCGGATTAAAAATGTAAATGATATGATATAAAAAAATATATTATTTAATAGTATTTAACAAATTTTTTTTTGTTGAGCCACACAAGTTCCAATCGTTTTAATTCCGGTAAATAAGACCGCGTATTATTTTTTTTTATCTCAATTTTGTATCATTAAGATTAGCAAGTTGGGTTGGGTTGGCTGTAGAATTTTTTGAGTAAAATGTTAAATGTTAAAAAGTTGAGATCAAATTTTTCGGATTATTTTCCTCTCAAACTCGCCAGATTTGATAATTGTTTTAATTCCGGTAAATAAGACCGCTTATTATTTTTTTAATATCTTAATTTTGTATCATCAAGATTACCAAGTTGGGTTGGATCGGGTGTAGATTTTTTTGAGCAAAATGTTAAATGTTAAAAAGTTGGATTATTTTTCCCTCAAACTCGCAAGATTTGATAATTGTTTAAAGATTGATTAAATTAATGTTAGTTAAGAAAAAAAAAAAAAAGAAATATTTTGCGCAAACAAAGCAAAATTTGTTGCGCCAGTTAATAAATATCAGGATATTGATAATGACGCAATCGATGAAGCAATTACCAGCGATATGAAAGTAAAACTAAGCGCATTCGACGGAATGCAATTTGTTGACCTATCTCAACGAAGCGTTTCGGGATTTTCCTTAAAAGTATTCTTTTGGTAGGATCACCTGATGCTGGTAATGCTGATACGGTGGGAACGGAAAGAGCGCCTGATGGTGCGAAGTGCTCGGTCCGGCTTCAAAATTCGCGTACGGATGTATCCCGGAAGAATTGGCATAAACGGGGGGTGGCAGCCCCCCGCCGACGCCAGACACACTACCAGCACCATCACTTCCGTACATCACATAACATGAGAAGAACGAAAATCACTTTAGGGTCGAGCTCGCGCCGAACGGGAGGAAAAAACCGCGCGCAGTCCGAAAGTAAGCGCGGCCGCGGCACAGAAATAACTAATCGCATAATTTAAATATGTCCCATATTTATAATAAATTAATATAAAATCAATATTAAATAAATCAACTTTTGTTTTTACTGCTGATCCCAGATCGCGCATTTACGCAAAACTGTGCCTTATTTCAATTGCGTTTAGTGATTGCCGGCGTCGCAAGATTCGAAAATTGTGTGCACCGCACACGGGCAACCGGCCGCCGCGAACGGATCTTGCGATCGCCACCGCGTAAAGTCCAACGATTCGATCTGGTCCACTATAATTGGGTCACATCATTATATATCTAATCATAATGCTAAGTGCGAAATGCAGTCAATACGCGTATTTTCTCGAATTTCGGAAAATTCGGCTCTTGCCGACACTTTTCGCGCAAACCGTTCAATTTTTTGTTTGTTTAATGCCCGGTCTTTATCGGAGGCGTTCCGCTGCAATGATTAGAGTTATATTCAGCTCGGCATTAAAAGGATTTTAATTAATTTCACCGCGCACACAGCCGCAGAAACTCGGTTTTAATGTGTTTTGCGATTCTGCACGCCGAATTGACGGAACAATATCGACGTTTTATTGAGGCCCAAGTGGCTTGCAAAACGGAGATCCATCGGATAACTACATCTTTGACAAAGTTCATTAAACACAGACAAACGAAAAAGAATCGGGAACGGAAAGAAAGACGTCGGTCGGTAGCCTTTTCATAATCATTCTTCAAAACTCTGATGGTTTTGATTTAGTGGCACCGCCAGTGTCCGCTTAACGGAGATTACACTGTATGTATATATATATATATATATATATATATATATATATATATATACAGTTACATTAAACATTAACCTAATTTTTGTTCTAATTTTATTTTTAAGACTGAAACTTAGCCTAAACCATTTTTATTTTTATAAAACAAAACTTTTGATCTAATATTTCCAG
>JARJEC010013344.1:0-16406 GCA_030264575.1 Tachinus sp. AB-2021 | reverse complement strand
TGTATGTATGTATGTATGTATGTATGTATGGATGTAGGTATGTAAATATGGGGCGAGTGCGTTGAGTGACAGCTCAGTTATGATACGGCTGCCATCCACTGCCTTCATAGAAATTGGCCTGTGTGCATACCTGCACGCTTTTTTTCCAAAACCGCCTGATTTCAGTTTTCTTTCTAGAAAACGTCAAGATATACAAATGTAGGTTTTGTTTAGTCATAACAACATAGGTGAAAACACTCTTCTCGAGCGGGAGCTCTAGCGACTCTGCCATAACATAGGGGGAGCCTCGGTCTGTGATAATTAGTTTGAATGGAAATTCAATATTATTTGACACAGGTTTTTCCAAAGAACTGACTGGGTTGTCTTGTGCGTGGTGTGATCTAAGGAATCAACTTTTCCACATACAAACAGCGTATTATCTACAACATTAATCTTGTATAAATTATCATGGAGATCTCAACCTTTTTGTATTTCTGTATTTTTAAACCAATGCGTAAGTCTGACAACGTTGTTAACAGATTTATAGTAAAAGGATCCTCTCTAAAGGCTGGAAGGCTTAAAAGTTGAGAAGAGGTCGGTGTGATTGATAGTGATATCAATACAGCACCTCTCGTGGTCCAACCTCGCTATCGCATTGGCCTGTTCCTTTCCAAGAATACCAACATGACTGGTTATTCGTCAGAAATAGGTTCAGCCGTAATAATTGATGCGAAAACGGGAAATTTTCCAGCTTCTTGTATGCCCACTGACGGAACAAATACGCCATATGCCGAGGAGTTTGGGTTATTTGTAACTGAGTCATTTTTATAAATGTGAATCCAAGCATGCCAGTGTTCGGCAAACTCATTAAATATCAAATTAATCAGAGCATCACTCAAACCGTTGAGGAAAAGAGCGATACGTCACACACATTGCGAACGACTGAATTGGGGGAAGAAACAATTTTGAAAACGCACTTTTATTGATTAGTCCCTTAAATTGTAACAGTTTGTTAAAGGCCGAGATAATGATGGGACATCTCTTTGGGGGCCAGAAAGGATTATTTCCAAATGGCCAACTTGCCATGGCCAACTCCTGTTTTGTAATGGCATAATTGAGTGTAGCAATGCATACATTATCATAGGCGCCTTTGATATCAAGAAGCACATCAGTTTCTTTTGCGCCATTGAGTTAATAATATTACAATATACGGCGGCAATATTCTCATAAATGCTATGTCTCATTCTGAATTCTGTTATGGCAGGAGAAAAAAGAGAGTTAGCTTCGCACCATTTTTCTAAACGGTTTTTTAAGATGTTTTTAAATATTTTGCGCATACATTGAAAATTGGTTTAAATGAAGGATATATTCTATATTCCTGTATTATTTTTAGGAATGGGTACAATCTTAAACAACTTCCAGCTATTCGGGATATTACCTTCTTCCAAAAATTTTTTGAACAAAACTAATAGGCGTTCCTTGACTTAGGGTGGAGCTTCTTTAATCATGTACTAAGAAATATTGTCATATACCCTGGCAGTGTCTTTCCTATTATTTAAAGTCAAAATCAATTCTTACTGTGTTATCAACGTAGTAAGGGGATGGGAAGGTTTTCAATAGGAGGCTTGTTCATCGTGCTCTGATTCTGTACAAATGACGAATGGCCAGAAACTGAAATTTCCATTGATCGTTAAGGAAGGGAAATGGTGGACGAGGAATTCTTCCGAAACGTTTGATAGTCGACCAGACGTATGAAGGCGAAGATGTTCTGCTAAGGGTAAGGGTAAACGGGCAATTTTTAAAGCTAATCTTTTTTTTAAGAAACTTTTAGCTTCCGCCGCGACTTTTCTGGCAGCTATTTGATGAGTAATTTTGTCTGCATGAAAAATGTTAAGAAATTGTTTTCTCTTATTAATCGCTTTAGAGCATTTCTCATCCCACCAGGGAAACGGATTACGTCTAACTTTCTGCAACGATGGTAGTTTAGGTGCAGATATAGTGGCTGCATCAATCAGCATATTTTTTCCTATTGCTGATAGTCAAGAGCTTGGGTTTCAATGATTTTTTTCCTCAGTGATCCTGAATAACAATGCCAAACAATCTTTTTAGGATTGAACATTTGTTTTATAGTCTTGAAGATAGGATTAAGATATTGGTTGATATGAATGATAATCACTGTGGGAAACTGATTACTTCCAATGGTATCTTGAAGGGTTACCCTATGGCATTTACCACCATTATCTGGTGATGCAATGACCATATCGATGTCATTTCTGGCCAAGTTAGTAGTGTTTTAAAAATAACTAAAACCGTCTTTTAAAATAACTAGACTCAAAGATTCAATAGCCGATTCTAGTTCCAAGACCACTATGGTAGTAGTTGTAATGACCCCATAGGGGATGATGAGCAATAAAATCACCTACAATGAGAAAAGGTGCTTGAAGTGAATTGAATATATCCTTTCATTTATTTCTATTGTTAACTTGTTAGGAGGACAATAACAATACAGAATAATCAGTTGTGATAAGGAAGATTGGACAAATTGAATGAAGGGTGAAATATTGAAACTAGGACTTTTAGACCTAACATAAATGCATTGGATGAAAAAGGAGGGGAGCGCTTTACTTCCGTCTTCTCTGGTGTTATGAAAAGAACTGAAACCTGGGTATGCTAAGTATTTATTAGGTTGTAGCCACGTTTCACAACGCGACACCACGGTAATGTTAAGATCATGAATAAGACATGTGAACTCCGGCTTTTTGTTATGTCCTGATTGGACATTCCAACTAACCAGACGACTCCCGATTCATGATTTGATTCAGGAGTAAGCTGATTTAGTGATGAAAGAACGAACGATAATGTTGATTGAGTACGCTGTGGATCTTTCATAGTTAGCAATTCGTTTGATAGCTTTCTTTAATTAAGCTATCTACTGGATTAAGAATAAATTTATCATCCGCTGAAGAAATGCCATTTTCGGAAGGAAATGCTAGGGGAGAATAGTCTGCAACCGAATGGAAAGACCAGCAAGCCGTTGGGCACTGTAACAGGGTTTTCTTCTGGAGATTTAAAGTTTGTTTGTTTTGTTTTACTTATTTGTTTACACGCCGGTTCGCTATCGGATGCATAAAATTGTGAGCTCGATATTTATCTTGAGGTACCTGGACGGGGATCGGCAGAAGAAAAATTTCGACATTGTCTTACAGAGGGGGGTTCTACATAAGGCAAAGTGGCGGGAAATCCTTTTCCAACTGGTTGGTGTTTTGTTTATTGGAGTGTATTTACGATGTTTCGTAAAATGAGTGACCATAAAAAGCCATGGACTCCTTAATTTTGGTTTGACGAATATATTCAGGACATATGCTGTTCGCCGAAGTCGATCTGATTTCGTTGGAGTGATGGTTGCTCTTACAGTGCATGTAAGTCGGTGAATCTGGAGTAGGTCATAATTCTAATTTGTGTGCGCCTGAGCAAGCTAGTATGTCAATACCTTAGGCAATGAAAACATTGTATTATCTTAGGAATAAAGTGGACTACTGGAATGGAGTTGACATGAAGACAAAAAAATTTCTTTAAGGCATGGCCTCGAAACGTGACTAAAATAGTATTAGACGGATCAAAAGTATGATAAGCGAATTCATGGTTAAATACCTTACGATTTTCTTTCGACTTTTAAGAGTTTCTATATCAAGAGAATTCTTTGCATACTTTTTAATTTCATCGATATCCAAACTCTTATCAACTCTACGCACAATCCCATTACGTGATATATGGTGGGAGGAGATAAAGGATTTTAATCCATTATTACTGAAAAAAATCACAAGCCAGGATACTCTATTTTTATCCCTAGAGTCAACTTTTGTAGCTGATTGTACTTTAGCATCAATGATTTTTTTCCTATGCTCATAGATGAAATGGAACTCTCCTCATGATGAGGCTCAATATAAATCTTATAAGGGCTTAGATCTGAAGAAATAAACTTAGATACTGATTGATTGAACCCCTTCGTGGCAGGATTATCATTTAATTTATCTACATTTTCATTTACTACCATTGTAACTCATCTTGGTGGCTTGTTGGAGCCAAGCTCAGACAAACACACGTAAAAATAAATAAACAGAGAAGTAGCGATACTTTACTGATCCTGATTAATATTATGGGAAAAGGAATAACTAACTATTCACCGCTTTAAGGTTACCGCTTATGTACAATTTGGTCTGAGGTTCAGAACCGAGTCGAGTTTTTCTTGATATTGGAAAATTTTAATAAACGTGTCAGATGTAGACAGATCATTACAATCATTCGTTAAGTTTACACTAAACTCACAATATTAATGGCTTAAATTTAAGGTTGCTTAAGACACTAAGCGTCCCTTAAGTGTATGGTGCGATGAAATAAGGCACGCTTAACATTTCAGCTTAAAGTTTAAGCGATTTTGGTGCAAACGGGCCTAAATAAAATTTAAATTAAAATTACGATTGGCAACTTAGCACAATTTGTAATAATTCCAATTTTATAATTATTTTGGAGAGAATCAAAACGTTTTTGTGAATGGTGTTCATAAGTACATAAGTACTAAATCTTTCAATAGATACTTCTAATGCATTTTTATTGTTTTTTTGTTAGATTACTAACAAAAATTCATACCTATTCAGAAGTATTGAAATTCAAAGAGTGCAACAGTATAAATATGCTCTGGACGTGGTTCAATATAACATTGACTTCAAAAAATTATTAAAATTTTTTTAATAAATTTGGCAGTTTAAAGTAAGAATAGAATTTTATTTTATTTGTACAGTCTGTTCGACGTGTGAACTTCAATGTGAACACTGATAATATACAAGTTTTATCCATCAATTTGATATAAACATGGCTATGGGTGTGTGTGATGTGAGCAAAAATTGACCAAGTGCAATTAGTTTGCTATAAACAGATTGATGTGAAATTGTAATAATATACAATTCAGAACATTTTTACCTACAAACAGTCAGTTCGATGGATGTGAACATCACGTTTTGTTGATGTCAATGGAAACAATATACTACTTACAACATTTTCCATGTAAATAGCCAGTTCACACATCTATGTGATTGTTTGATGCAAATAAAAACAATTTCTAGACACGGTCAATTTGGTGTGTACACTAAACCATTCGAACCTAAAATTCTATCCTGTATGGGCCACTTAACAAATGATTTTTAAATGTAAGCTAAATCTATTTTTATATTGAAAAATTTAAAACATTTTCACTTTTGCAAGGTAGCATAAACTGAGACCAAGATTTTAAATATTATATTAAATAATTTATATATTAAACTCATAAGATTATCAGAGGCCTCGTTAAAATAAAAATGGATTCTGTTGTTTGTTTGGTAATATAAATAATAGAACATAAATACATAAAATCATTCATTATAATCAATCAATTTAAGTTCATATCAATATTAAAAAAATTAAATAAAGTTCAAAACACTTCTTGAAAATGCGAGGTTATGTTGACATTGTATATGATTTTCAATATGAGTAGATTTAAAATTGCTACATAAATTATGACTAAATTATATATTAAAAAAATCCACAATATTTGTTTCAATTATTTACGTACATCGGAATATTAAGAAAACTTCCATAACTTAGAAAATAAATAATCTGGAAAAGGTCACTATGCAAGTCTATATAAAAAACTTTTGGATTTTCAAGGACAAGTCACATGACTCTGTGACGTCAACACTAATGACCATATTTAATTTACGGTGTATGACATATAATTAATGATTCAATGATTCACTTTGACCGACGCAATGGAACATAACACTAGTTCCAGTCACCTACCGGCGTGTTAGACATGTAATCTAAAGGTTGTGAGTTCGAGCTCCAGCCGAGGTGAATTATATATATATATATATATATATATATATTTAAATTTTTTAATTAAAAAAAAAATGAAACAACAGGGGGACTAGTTGTGAAAAGTGTTATTTTAACACAAACGGTATTATATAACACGTTTTGCCTTAACTCGTAAAAAGTCACAGTAGTGATAGTTTATCTTGGGATTTTTATCCTTTAAAGTAGCACATTTCAAAACTAGCCTCCCCGGTGTACAAAGAGGAAATCACCACACGAGGGCAATTGTTGGTCAGAATATATAATACTGCCAATGAAATCAGGGAACATGCGGATTTTTATTGATCACATTAAAAACTTGCTAAAAGTGTATTCAAGCAAAAATGATATTGGATATATGTTTATATGAACTTTTTTTTTCTTAAAATTACATGAACTTTCATTTTTCAAAGTTTGTCGGTGAGCTAAAAAGTCACCCTATATACTATACTAAATATTTTTAATAATGTTGCAAAATTATAATTTTCAGTTTAATATTCTTGTATTTAGATATTGTTGCAGTAAAAAAATTTAAATTCAAAAACAAAATTCAAAAATAATTGAAAATGAGGTAATGTTACCAAAACTTCTGATAATTAAGATTTATACTTACAATGTCTAACAGTTTGCAACCTCAAAATAATACAGTTGATGTTATTTTCAGTTAAACCTGATATTTAGGCAATCAAAAAATATAGCGGTGTCCCAGGACATTTGCCTCGACTCGGGATGGATACTAAAATTCGTTTAATGCTAATATATATAACGCTCATTTTTTATCAAATTTTTTTGTATGATACATGAAATTAAACGAAATTCATTTTCTTTCATTTCCTGCCTTTTTCTAACATCTGTTATTTTAAAATAAAGATAGTAATTTTTTTGTTTTAAAAACCAATTTTTTATACTGTATTGAGTAGCCCTCATTTTTTTTATTTCAAAAATGTATATTTGCAAACAATAGGCAACCTATGGTACAAAAAAATTGAAATCCACTAGGTAAGATTTTTACTTTTCCCCTTATATAATAAAATATACATTTTGGATTTCCCCGAGTCTAAAAAAGTGGTTTTAAAACAAAATGTCTCTACATATGTATGTATGTGTGTGTGTATGTATGTGTCGCGCATAACTCAAACAGTTTTTAAGATATAGTTCTGAAATTTGGAGGATATGTTGGAAGTAAGCTCTACTTGTGCTGCCCAACAAGTCTTTTCGATTGGTTAAGTTGGCAACATAATAACAAATGAAGATAGGTTGCTCAATTCCATAGTAATTTAACCCTACAAATTTAATTAAATTGGTTTTAGATGGATATTTTAATACCTAACTTATAAAAATGCATTAGAAATGCCAAAAGAAGAATTTTGTCAATTTATATGAAAACTATGAAATTTATAATAAAATTTTATATAAACTAATTTGTAGATCTCTAAAATCTGCATATTTTGGTTTTTGTTTCATTAAAAGATTTCAAAACATAAAAAAAAAACGAATTTATTAATTTTTTGTCTATAGGTAAATAAAATATCAATAGATGGCGCTTTTTAGAATGTCAAATGGGAAAAACAAAACCTACTTAATTAATGTTAGTCAGTGTCAAAACCCGTGAAAATATAAATAAAAATTATATAAAACAGACCGACCGGATCCACTTTTACTTTTATACTATCCTCCAGCAATACCTACCAACACTCTACTTATCTTATTGAATTTAAAATGATTCTTTTCAACTTAAGAAATGATGGCGGAAATATATAGTTAAGGAAAAGTTTTAGTAGGTATTGCGATCTCTAGTTTAATAGGTTGTTAATATATTATATGTCGATTGCAAAAAATCAACTGTTACATGGTAATATGGTACCAAGAAGATTGTATCAAAAAAAGTTACAACCTAAATAGTAATTATGTTATATTCAAAAGCATTCATTTAGTTTGGAATAATATGGGACAAAGTAATAATTTTCCTGTATTTAAATGTTGCGATAAAAATGAGGTTGTGTTACCAAAACTTCTGAAAATTTGATTTATATGTAAAATGAAGTAACAAATAAAAATTAATAAATATATATAAAATATATAACAAATGTTCCATTAAAAATTACAAAATTGGTGTTATTTCAGGTTAAACCGAAAATGATATTTTTTTAATTTTTAACAGTTCAGTAGTGTCTTGTAATGTAATTTAACCCATAAAAATTTCATTAGAATATATTTGTAAGTAAAAAAGATATGTGGTCGTACCTGTTTCAGTTGCCACCCGGTATTCACAAGAACGTCAATCATCTATAATTATTTATTTACATAAAAATTGCGTAATGACAATTTTGTAACCCTTCGGGGGTAAAGACATTTTAGGTAAACCTGTCAAAAATATAATTTTTCTTAGAATGTCGACCATTTTTTTTAGAAAATTCATCGTCGTATGTTCTATACTTATGCGGTGTGAAATCATTTTTTCAATTTTTTTTACATTTTCGTAATCTTGACGTAATTGTGATTTTATATATTCATAAAAACTTAATTATAAATATTAAATTGGTGTAGTTAGTAACTCTTGATTTGCACATTTTGCCGAAATTAGATTAGATAGATAATCTAATTTTTCGTTTTTTTACCTACAGTTCTAATAATGCTTGGTATCTTGTATTTTGTTCTACTTCTTTAATATTAAATAGTTTTGATATATTTTCACAAGTTGATATATCCAACAAGAAAATCATTAATATCTACTCCGTAATCGGGTTCTTACATTTGCATACTATTTATTGATTTTTTAAAAAATTATATTTGTCTTCTTAGTAAGGTCTTATACAAAAATAAATAATATATTTATATACAAACTTAGTATTCCAGTTTTAGGTATTGTAACTTTTTTTTCATGGTAGGTACCATCAGAACAATTGTAGCAGCATGACATCTTATCTGGCAAGACTCTTTCAGTGAGTAATTAATTCACATTCTTCCAATAAATTTTGCAACAAGTGAATTAACGCATTAAGCAAAATTGATATTATTATTATTTGAAAGTACAATATAAATATTTATAAACTACAAAAAAGCTTATAGACATAAAAACATAACAAAATTAAAAGTCCATTAAAAATCATTTAGCAAATAGTATGCAAAATAATTTCTATATTTTTGTTCCTACTTGGTAATATATTAATACTGTGAAGCAATTTATTAAAACGTTAATTACCATATATTTGGGGCATTGTTCAAATTTAGTTGTATGTATCTGTAGTACAAATGTCTTGTCATGTAATATAGATAGTTATGACATAAGTTGATGTATAAAAATAAAATGTAAAGTTAGTATATTTAACTGTCTGAACAATTAAGTGCAATGTCTTATACGTGATACCTTCATCATATATCTAATAACTCTTGTTTGTAATTAAAAGTGTCTATGAACATTAGTTGCTGTACCCCATGCTAAATTTCCATAAGATAGAATAGAATAAATCCTTCCAAAATAAAATAATTTCGATGCTGATGTATGAATTATTGGTTGTAATTGTCTAATCATAAAAGAGTTAACTTTATTGCATTTGGTATCAATATGATAATTCCACTTGCAGTACTCATCAATATAAACTACTAAAAATTTAACATTTTGTTTTGCAATACTATTTGGATTGCATTTAATTAGTGGGCTAACAATATTTACACTTTTTCCCCAAATTAAATTGCAAATACATTGATTTCTTAGTGTTAATGACCAAACCATTACTTCCAAACCAATCAGCTATGTTTGTCATCTTTTCAATCGCTTGTTTAACATTGCATATTTTATTTCTTGCAATTAGAAGAGAGGTATCAAATGATGAAAAGTAGGGGCCCAAGAAGGACCCTGAGAAATCACCAACTGCATCACTAATTCGATAGACCTAATTTAATTTATTTCTACATGCATTTAATATCGCTCCTTTAACTCCATAATTTTTTATGTTTTTTTTCAGTAAGTGTTTTTGATTGGTTTAAACGTTATAATGAAACCAAGAAAAACCCCAAAGTAGTAGTTGTTCCTATCAGCATATTTGTATGATGAGTTTTAAAAATCAGAAATAGCGGAACATGTAGATCTGGCTTTTCTATATGCTTATTGATTTTATTTAACAAATTGTACTTATCTATATAAAAATATTATAAGCCTTTTTGCCACAATATGGTCGATAATTTTAAAAGAGGTGCTACAGATATAATTTGCAGGATCCAAATAACAAAGTGGAATTATCTTGGAAATTTTCAGAAGCTGTCCATCAGCTGATTTGTTCCGATGTAAACATTGCCTAGTTGGGCACACAACCACATTTTGCAGATACTGTAGAAACTCATATCGTAAATGGAGTAACGAATACGAATACGAATAATTATCGCCTATATGGCGAATATGCTACGGTACCACTTAATGTATAAAATGAAATAAAAAAATAAGATTAAGTTTGGCAACATTGTTAAAACTGTTGCCTGCCGCATATAGCGTTAAGGGGGAGGGAGGAGAACTGATTTTCACAACTATTAATATAATTTGAAATGTTCGGTATGCTCGACAATATTTTATAATATTTAAAGGCATCATGATGAAAATAAATAGTAATGTTTATTTATAAAGTTAAATATAATTCCAGATTCGAAAATACACATTATATTGTGATAATATAAAACAATATATCTATAAAATATTAATTAAAATTAATATAAAAATTTAATAATAAAAAACTAAGAAAATGTAGAGAAAAAAAAAGAAATATTAGAAAATATGTGCAAAAATGTTGGAAAGGTAACAAAATTTGAAATGATTGTCAAAAATATCCCAAAAAACGATGGTATAATTTTCAATATCTTTGAAAAAGCACAAATCATATAGAAAATTCTTCAAATTGTGTGAAATGAAAAAAGTAATTCGGAGATTTGGAAAATACGTAATAACATGTTTCAAAATGTTGAAATAGAATCACAAAATATATAAATATATGTAGAAAATATAAAAATCAATAAAACTGATAAAAACTGAATAAAATGTTACAAAATGTCCTTTATAATGTTTTTTTTTCTTGGGAACGTTGGCCGGTCTAAGCTGGCTCAAGTGGCTCCACTGAACAATAACACAGGGGGACCGCCAATGAAGGCATTACTGCCCCTGTCCTATCTTTTGCTTTCTTTCTTCCTTACGGAAGCAACGCTTACTTAACTCTTTATTGTATTTTACAATCAATACAACACTATATAAAACACATTACACGGGTACATAAAATCCCCTACCCCACTTTATAAAGTTATTAAAATAAATTTACAAAAAAACCTCGAGAAATTTTAATAAACCATAAGAAAAAATCACAAAGTTGAAATAAATATTAAGAATATTAAGAAATTTTACTATAATGTAAAAAATTGTCACAAAATGTTGAAAAAGTCTAAAAAAATTGGGGAAAAATATGAAACCAAACTGTCGTATATTGAAAAATAAAAAACTGTAATAACTAAATCGAATGGTTTGAATCGATTGGAACCACTTTTTAGCGGTTTTTAAACACATTTTAACAAAATTTTAATTCCAATTATGTTTCCATACACGAGTTTAAGCAAAACCACATATTTATAGATAAACATTGACTAAATTTTTTTGAATAACTCCAAAACGCACAAAAAGTCACAACTTATGAAAGAAAATTAACAAAATATCCAATTTATTATAGAAAATTTGGTAAAGCTTGCGATTGATCAAAAAAAAATTTAAAAATATATTTTCGGTTTAACCGAAATTAACATAAATTTTGCAATTTTATATAAATATTTAAAAAAAAAATATTTGTTAGTCCATTTTATGTATAAATTCAAATTTAAAAAAAAACAACAAATTTAAATAAATAGCAACAAAATCTAAATGCGCACGCGTGCTTTGTAACCCTGAACAGGGCGCCATTATCGCAACATCAACTTAAATTATTATTTTTAGTAATTTTTTATGAGTTTTAAACCATTTTAACCGATTCGCAGCCACCTAAAACCAAATCTAAACTGCTTTTTTGTTCTCATGGTGATAAAAGTTGACGATCGATACGTTTTTGTATTTAAATTGTCAAACTAATTCAGAATAACAAAAAGAGTATATAGTGCTAAGTTATAAAGACTTCACAAATACTACAATAAACTGCATTTTTCATGTATACATTTCATTTGTCTAACTTCATTAATAACAAAATACAACAGCCTTACCTACGGCTTAGGTTACCCGGTATACTAGTCTTAATTGAATAATAATTTAAAAAAAGTTTAATTATAAGGACTTAGTGGTGCTAATTAAGCTAACCAAAACAAGTGGCTTCTTTGAAGCACAATAGAAAAACTGAAAAAAAGAACTGAAAATTAAAAAAATATTATATAAAATAATTAGAATGTTAGCAACACTTAACATTATTGCATATTAATTATTACGTACAAAATTAAATATATATATATATATATATATATATATATATATATATATATATATATATTGCAATCAAATGTAAATTTAATTTTTTTAAAAATTTTAATAAATAAATCATTTTATTTCAAATGGATTTTAAATTGTATTGGTATGTGCAAAATAAACTTTTTATGTGTGTGTAATAAAAAGAACAGATTATCAATACGAAATATATAATACTTTTATTATACATTTCTTTTATTCATACAAATAAATCTCAAAGTGAACTAGTTATTACTAGATTATTTGATTTTTAATTTGATGTGAAATTGGTTTTTCAGGTTTTGAGGAAATATATAAATTACTGTTTATTATCTTGCCTACAAACTCTTTGGATAATAGAGTTGTTCATACAATCGATGATTCATCACCGTTTATTTTTGAAAATAATAGGAGATAATACTATGGTGCTGTATTTGTATTATTAATTTTTTAAAAATATATCGTTTATTTAATATATCAACTACTGAAATTAATTTATTTGCATAGAAAGAATGAATTCGATCTTGTATAAAACTTACCTATTGCTTTACATTTGCTAAATATAGAAGAAAAGACCTTTTTATGTTGCAGGTCTCAATTTTGGATTATTTCAACTCTAATAATATTAAAGGATAAAAAGAAATAAAACTAAATTATTTGTGGCATCTGATTGAACTGATCGCTTGGTACTATTTCTCAATGAGAAAATACTTATTTTTCTGTAAGTTGTCGATATAATTTTATTGAACTCAGTTCAAGTATCAATCGACGTGAATCAACGCCTCTAATAATTCTTGCATTCCTTTTCAAACGAGACATCCTGGCACCCGACATCATGCAGAATGGAAATGAATATAGTAACGATGTACGTGGAAGTGAAACTATAAAACTTAATAAGAATATGTAAACAAGAATGATCATCCTGGATCTTTATCCAAAATAAACCAATGTAAATTCAGCTTAAATTCCGTTTAGTGTTCACTTTCAATAAAACAGAAATTAAATGCACTTTACAGTTGTCAGTTTAGTTGATTCAATCCAGAATAATAACAAGTGATAAATGTAAATTAAGTTTTAGTAGTCCATTGTACAATAAGTTCCAAAGACGTGGTCATCCACCTTCTTGGTTTTTCTATCAAAAACAAGAGATTTGTCATTTGCCATCTTCAACTGTTTTCCACTACTTAAAAATGCTAAATATTTCTGGTATTTCTTCCACCGCAAATCAAACTATCTCTACGGAATAAAAGTCTGGTTTAGGGGTTCTTTTGAAATTCATTTTATTTAAAGCTATTAATATTTATTCCAACACAAAGTCAAATCCGTTGCGCTTAACACTCGTTACGCCGGCCCGCGTTGAGTTTTTGCCGTGATTTAAGATTAGCACACTGTTCTCCATATTCGTTGAATATTACTTCTCTTGGACCTTCATAGTAGCGATTTTGTATTGAGGCCGCCCACTATTAAAACCTCCTTCACTTTTTCTATTAGCCCACTTATGAAGCTTTCAAATTCTTCCATGCTGCAGTTAAGCTATATGATGGTGGAAATGAATATTATAACCTACCATTATACATGTGACTCAAATCAAAATTTGATTTGCCCAACTTTTCAACTAACTAACTCAAATCAAAATGAATGAAATAAAAAATATGAAAAATGTATGATTTATTTTTTATATTACATGTTACAAATAACACACTTAATATTCACAGTATTTAATGAGAGTATCCAATGGGACTCTGCTCAAGAGTACATGTAAGACACATGCACTTTGTTTTTTATTGGTCAAAGAAGCAGGATGATACCTACCAACCATACAAGAAGAAAGGAATAAATGGCGTAAGTAAAAACATTCAACAAAAAAATAAAACACATTGTGGCAGTAGGTACAACCCTCGACTCGAATCAGAAAAATATGTACTAAGTAATAATAATAATAATAATAATAATAATAATATACAGAATTCAATATAAAAACAACTAGGTATTTATTAGAGTATTTACATATATTATTTTTGTGTTTTTACTTTATTATTTTTTGTACAATATCAATACACATTATTTTTATTCTTTAGCATCAAATATAAATGATTTTCTTTCATTATTTGTCCTATATTTAACAAAAAAACTTAAATTGTTTTTTCTTTTAATATTTTACAATCTGTTGTTTCTCAAAATAGCAAACCGGAAGTGTTTATTTGCCACAATCTCATATCACAATTGCCTGAATTTTTTTAATATTACATCGGTTAAGAGCGAGCACTTGCGCGCATCAACGCCACACAAAAGGAAAAAAATACAAACATAATAAATCCGATACAATAATCCCACCTGTTACAAATTTACAATCTGTTTACATTATTTATTTATAAAAATAGCTGCTTTTCAAAATCGGCATTGAAAAGCTTGATTATTACATTGAGATCCTCATTAAAAAGATATTTTCTTGGGGTTGGGAAGGGGAAAAATTAGAAACTTTTTAAAAATACTCTTGTTTGACACCAACATAAATAAAATGTTTATGGAATGTCTATAGTTAAATTTTTCATTTCGATACACAAAAAAACAAACTGCCGCATTGATTAGACTGTAATTGAAGGATCCCATACAATTACTAGATATAAAAATAGCCATATATTTATTTTACTTCATTAGAATAAGAAAACCGGATTACGCACGGGTCGATCGAATTCGCTAATCAATGCGAATGTTTCAAAATTATCGAACAATTTTGGAAATTTATCCAAATAAACGCCATAATAAATAACAATGTTTCAATTAAAAGACTAAATAATTACCAGGATGTTTTTTAAGAGGCGGAAACAATTTGTGGTTTATATTACGCCATCAGTGAGTCAAAATAGAGGTTTTATAATTGTTGTTGGTTTTGTATAAAATGTATGCCCACATAATTTTTATTTCGCATATTTAAATCATTTTATTGTGTTAATAAATATAAGTTCTAACTTTGCATTTGTGTGAGACAAACTGAAAATTTAAATTAAAATCTAAAAATCATATCTAAACTAATTTAAAATTCTAAATCTAATAATAAAAATTCACAAAAGTAAATATGTTATACATCTAATTCTCATATAAACGGACCTTTTTAATTTTTTGTAAGAAAAATTTTTTTTTTCAGTCTTTCTGATAGCAAAAAAAATGGAAAATATAATTATTCATTTATTTTTAAGCAAAGGAAGTTTTCTTCGGTACAGCAACAATTAAAAACATTATAAGAAAATTAGAAAATTTGTTATTTATAATTTTATTTTTTCAGTTTTAACACATAAAATTAGGAAAAAAATTGATAAATTATTGTCTCAACAACTCGGGTTTAATTCACTTGCTGTTAACAAAAAATATAATTTTCAGAAAACAAAAACTTTCGAAAAATGAGAAACTAAAAAACTCTTAGGTTTTTATGTTTGATTTTTGGTAAATCAAACAACTTTTTATATATCTTATCACAAAAAATATTTTTAAATTTTTTATTAAATATTTTTCGTGATAAGATATAAAAAGTTATTTTATTTATTATTGGTTACTTTAATCATTGTTGCATTAAATTGATCGTTTATTATAAATTAAACTGAAATCTGTTTTTGTAACAAATCCTTCATTTTGATTTGGTTATTTTGTAGTTGAGTTATTTTATGATCAAATTGTTTACCATCTTCGGCATCTAAATTTTCCAAAGTCATTAATTACACTACCATTTATTGGGTCTCTTTCAGTTTTCATATTAAAATCAATATCCCTATTTAATATTTGACTAGATTTTCTTTTTATTTGATTAAATTGAAAATCCAATAATAGTTATAAGTATCTTTGGCATTTTTAACCTTTAAAGAATTTTTTATTTTTAAATAATTCTGATACTCATTAATTATAGTTTGAATATTTATTATTTTAATAAATTTCCAATGATCAATTTCATTTTGGGACGTACCCAATTTTAATGGTAGTATTCTAAAATTGTTTAGATCTAGTAGTTCATATTTATCTTGATCCTTTGTACTTTTTAATATTACTATCAAAGTGATGAATACGTAGAATCTGGAACAGGATACCTTAGGTT
>JARJEC010013332.1:0-24420 GCA_030264575.1 Tachinus sp. AB-2021 | reverse complement strand
TATTAAATAATTACAATATTCTACTTTGAGACAACATGATACATTTTTATTTTGTAGTTTTTATTTATATATATATTTTAAGTCTAGAAAATTCTATAATTTGAATTTATATAAAATTAGGTAGTAGGTACCTAATTTTATATAAATTCAAATTATAGAATTTTCTAGACTTAAAATATATATATATATAAATAAAAACTACAAAATAAAAATGTATCATGTTGTCTCAAAGTAGAATATTGTAATTATTTAATAATACCTATGTATAATATATAGGGTGTTTCTCAATATATACAATCTAAACATGAGAAATGATTGCAAAGGCACAAAATGAGTTATTATGAAAAAAATCAACTTAGAAATGCATTTTTAATAGAAAAAATTTACATGCATTATTTTAATTATACCAACTGTTCAAAGTTATTTCCTTTATTCTCAATGGACATTTCAGCTCACCAAATTAATCTAGTTTTTATTTTTTTATTCTACCACACCACCTATCAGAAGTTACTTTGCAGCATTATTTTAGTAGATGGCCTTAGGAAAAAAATTATATTTTTTTTTACTTTAAAAATTCAATTTAGCGCATAAAAACCGCAATTTTCAACAATAAAACAAATTCCAAAAACGTAATCGATCAGCAATTTTCAGTAGAATTTGAAAATACTGTAATTTTTTACTATTTATTTTTTTGTATTTTTTGAAAAATCTGAAAAGCTAATTTTCCGCGTAACAGGCGTATCTAAAAAATAGCAAATAAAACAACTTTGTATATATCTTATCACAAAATTTATTAAACTATGACCAATTACCTGGCCATCATCATGGTGGTCCTCATAAGGTGATAAAAACAAATATTAAAATAGTTTATTTTAAATACTTGTTAAATAGCTAACTTGACGTATTTTTATCTAAACTAAAAGTAAAAAATTAAAAAAATTTGTTTGTATATTTGGGTTTAAAGGCCTCTAAATCGCAATATGTCTAAAAACAGGGTTATATGGCTTTTTTGCTCTGGATATTTTATACCCATATTTTGCACCATAATTAAGACTTTTTTAAAGCTGATAGCATAATACAATTCTGCAGAAAATTTGACATTATGTACATTACAAAACAATATAATAAGCAAATGAGCATTTATGTCATTCAGTGGGTACCTTTTGAAGAGATTATTATTTGCATCATAAGTCATATAAAAATGGTGATATAAATGTAAATCAATTTTAAAAAATCGAAACAATTGAAAACAAATAGAAAAATATATTTATTATTAATTATTTTCTCTAAAAAAAAGAGAAGCATGTGTGTTTTGATTTGTTTTAATTCTATGTGTTTATTAGATTGCATTGCGATGCACATAATTATTGGACCTATGATTTTCTTTATCAATTTTTCTGCAGAATTGTATTATTTTTCCGTGTGGTCCAAGTAAAGTGAGTAATTTATCAGGTTCATGCGTCATATCCTTAAATTATAGCTGTGTTCCTTTAGTATAATTGAGCTGTATCACAAATTTTGCAAATTTTTTTCTTTGCATCAAAATTATCATATATTAAGTAATTAATACTACAATAATTCAAATAGAATAAATTTTAATTATTAAAATATTTTTGTAGCTATGCAGGAACAGATTGAATCGATTACAAATTTGTTTCCAAGAATAGATACGACTGCCTGGAAGAAGGATCATATCTCGCCGAATATGCATAGTTTTGTCTTCTTGAAATCAAAAGCTGATATTGATGGTGTTATAATTGATGATGGGAATGATGGAGATGGAGATTTTGTAGATATTAAAAAAGAATCTAAATTGATTATTTGTTATAAAAGTGTGTCTAACTTAGTTAAAAGAGGAACTGTACAATTGATTTAATAAATGAGTCATTTTAAATTGTTGATAGTAAAATAAATCTAATTAAATTGAATCCTGAAAAATGTGAATAGTACTTAACAAACAATATGATGGTATAAGTACTAGGAAAGTAACTAGTAATTAAAATTAGGTGCATAAAAATTTACTTTTTTTTAGATATCCATGAAAATCATCAAAGCAATTGGTGTATATTTTCCATTTTGTTTTAATACCAAAGAGAGATTTAGTCGATGGGACACTTATACAGGGTATTGTAAAATTCACAATGTCCAACAATAGCCAAAAAAAAACAGTTCCTTTATTATTTTTGAATTGAGAAAAACCAACACATTAAAAATTGTTTCAGTCAACGCTGGTCATGAATTTAAAAATAAATCACTTAACCCGTAACCATGGACACGCAAATTTTGTGTGCTAATTTGGACATGCGGTTCAACAGACTGCGAAATAAAAAATTAATATTTTAGAAATAATTCCTTGGTTTTTACTTAATTTATTATCAAAGAAATTTAAAAAAAACCACTGGATTCTAACAGACTGAGTATCCGTGGTTAAGGGTTAAAGTTTTCTGTTATCTTAAATATTTTTAGGATATTCTGAAGCAAGCTGAATTGATACTCTGAATGCAGGTGAAATCTTAAAAATACAAAATAGTATTTTTTTGAGATATTAATTTAAATTGAATTCAACGAAAATTTAAAGATTTGACATAACGTACAAAAACTTCTTCTTCAAACATATCATACAGAAAAATGTGGTAAACAACAGCATGGATAATCTATTTTCTTCTTTAGTGCATTATTTAACGCCGCTCTATTTCTGTCCTCTTTTTGAGACTAATCACAGAGGCCAGATTACACCTATGAATTTTGCCGCTAATTCAGGAATTCCAACCTGAATTATTAGGTTCTTTAATGTGCACACAACTAAACACTACGAGGACCAATAGTTTTTCTTTCTATCTTAAAGGTGTGCTCAATAAAGTTTCCATGTATTTTTCTTATTTCTATTGAGAATAATACCATCAATCAATGTTACTGAGCAGATTTCGCGTCATTTCAAGGGAACATTAAATAGAATTTCTTTTAATTTACCAATAAGATAGTGTTTGAAATTCAATCGCTTTATACATGCATTATAAATTAATGATGAAATTCTCCTGAAAAATCTATATACAATTCAAGACTGCTAGAAGTAGCATTCATAGTGCATTTAATGTTTAATATGTAACTTGACAAACATTTACAATAATTTTTAAAGAATACTCTCAAACATTTTTCAATATTTGTCATCTGGATTGGTCCTTTTCTGTTTAATTAATAACCTTGATTCGGTAAAGCAAGAAAATAATTTTGTTCTTTTTTGGGAATTCTGTTCATAAATGCTTTCAGAATAATATTTATGACTTTGTGGGAAGCTTCCTTTCTGTTTAATGTCGTCCATTTGTATTTCTTCAAATCTCGATATTTTCATTCATCTAATGTAAGAACTTTGATTTTAAAAAATAGACATATAGTTCATAAAATACTCAGCAGAGAAGTGTCGTAAATTCAATAACCGTTGAAGTTAAATAAACCACCTTTGATTGTTTAACTTGACCCAAGTTAATATTTTTTAATGACATAGTATTATAAAACTATGATGGATCAAGAAAAATTGTAACATTCTAGAAAACCGTTTTTTATACAGAGCGGTTTATAAACGACGGTCAGAGAGAGTTGTAACTTCTTTATTTATTAATAATTAATTATAAAAATCAAAACACTTTTTAATGGCATCATAAAGACTACCTTTTGACAGTGAAATAAGTAATTTACCTGTCATAGCAACGACTGAGCGTATAAATTGTTTTCTTTAATGACATTGAATATTTCTTTCGTCATATTGTAACATGTAAATTAAAAAAAACAGTTGTATGACAATTAAAATATTTATTTTTCGTCAAATAATAGTCTTTATGCCATGAAAAACTGTTTTTATTTTTAAAAAATTGGAAAACAAATAAAGAAGTTACAGCTCTGGCCTTTATTTGTAAACCGTCCTGTATAATTTCAAAATTTAGAACGATATTAGATTAAAATCGATCTGAAAAATAAAGATTTTTGTACCGAAAATTTATAACCGGACTGAAACAGCCTGAAGGATTGTTTAAGCACCAAATAGAAGTTAACCCATATAGGAATAGGAAGTAATAAAAAATAAAAACATTTTTAATGCAACAAAACTGTCATTCAACAAATCCACACTTACAATAAATAACATTTTCCATCATTCTTTATACATCTAATTACATATTTCAGTTTTTATTGTGTAATAAATTATATTAAACACTGTATTTTACTAAAAGCAAACTAATTTTTAAAATATTTTCATACGGACAACAAAATCATAAAGAATGCCAATTAACTTGTGCAATAATACTAAATTAAAAAGTTTTACAAGTGTTATGTACATAATTACATAATATAATAACTATTGGTGCAAGTATTTTAAAATATATATTTTTTAATTGAAATATTAAAAATATTTCGGCATATAATTGATTGTATAATATATTATCTTATATAGCAGTGGCATCTCCTAGTAAGATTGCAACTTCTTTTAAGTGTTGGGCTTTACTACCTGTAGCAGGACTCGCAGCAGTATGTCTTCCAATGTAGCTGAAATAAAAGCAATAAAATAATACAACTTTAGAATAAAATAATTTTAAAATAATAGTGCATAAGTTAAAATTAACGTTGGTTGTAAAAATAATTACAAGTTCTTTTTGAAATGAAGTAACAAATCAATATAGTTGTATACTACAATAACTCTCACCCAATGTCACGATCATCACTTTTTGGTTCAGGCTTTGCTTCTGGTTTGCTACCAAATAGTGATGCAAACCAACCTGCTTCTTTAGGTATGCTGCAACAGTTTTTAATGGTCAATATTATTTTCATTATGTAATGAAAACATTTTACTAAAATCCTCCAGACGTCAGTACTATTACATTTGCTTATCTTCTTAATATACTTGTAATTCATGTTTATATTCGAGCCTTTTATTAATTGATGATGAACAATTTATTATCACTAAATCGTTATTACTTATAATATTCCTTAAGTTTTTAATGAAAAGAAAGTGGCTTATTTATTATTTTAACCTAACAATGTAATCTGATGTTACAATTTCGAGCATTACAACTTCAACAAGATTAGGGTTGCCAATTGTACGGTTTGCGAACCGCACCCATTTCTACAAATCATATAATCAATAATATACTATTGCTTATAAAATTTATTTAAAACAATTTTGTTTAAAATGTGAGTAACAATGGTTGAAATCACTTTCACAGGTTCAAAGAAGTATTGTTTAATGAGGTCAGAGATAAAATTCACGATCTAAAAATTCGCAAAAAAAAACTGATTAATAAGTTTTTGTATTCAAATTGTCAGGTTAATTCGAAATAACTGGATAACTGGAATTCTGGATAACCAGAAATGATATCAACCTCACAGATATCCAATAAATACGATTTTTATGTATTTACAGTTGTATAAATTTCATTTGTCTAGCTTCATAAATAACAATAAAAAGACCTTCTCTATGGTTTGAGTAATTCGTAATTTTTCATAAGATCCATGCAAACAAATTTAAACAAATCTGTAATTTTGAATAATAAATGGACAACTCCTATAACTGGACAATTTAAAATGCACCGACACACATCCATATATGTATTTAACTTTCTTTTGAGAGGACACCACCAATAAGCAGACAAAATTTGTTGCACCATCAGTGTCCGCTTAACTGAGATTTCACTGTATTGTTTTGCCCAATTTGAACCAAATGAAATTGTATAAATATATTGAATTAGCAAACAGAGCCTTTTTAATACATAATTTTTGATTTTGTTGCTTCATTTCTTTCATATTTTTAAATTAGATTACTCACTTGACATCACGAGAACCGGTCAACGCTGTGTAGAATCGTGGTTGTACATAGCTCCAAGCACCTTGGTTTTTGTGTTCTTCTTGAGTCCAAAAGATTTTTGCATTTGGATACTTTGCACATTCTGCCTTCACTAAATCATATGGGAAAGGAGATATCTGAAAAACATTCAAATAAAAGTTGACTTGATTAACACCATTTATCGCCGAGTTGGCAAAAACATATTATTTTAAAATTTAAACAAAATCTCTGATTTATTGTTTAATATGTTTAATGAATATATATTTTTTTATTTATTATATAAAGACAGTTTCGTTATTTGGATTGGTGCTTTCCAAATTAAGAAATCATATTGGCACTGAGAAAGCAGCCTAACTAACAACAGTATTTTAATTATTAAATAAGATATGATCATATAGGAGCAGTAGCTTACAGCTGTTACTTTGATAAATTGAATTAATATTCTAAGGTGTAATTCGATTGGAAACAGAAACCAGCAACAAGATTTTTTTTGTTGCTATTTTTTGCAATGTTAATTTCATTTGCGTATCAATTATATGCTATATGTACAAATTTTGTGTTACTAATTAGATTGTTTTTATTAAGTTGTGATACAATATGTTTTGTCAAATTAGTTTTTGTTAGTATTAATGAGTTATTTATTTTATTTATTCACTGTCCTTTTTTGGACAAATTTTCATGATCTATGCATGCATGAATAATTATTAATTATTGTTGTGTTATTTTTAGTGCTGATCATGAGAAGAGTAATTTCTCGAAAAGTTACTGAACGATTGTTCATCAAAGTTTTTTAATCAAAATCCAATAGCCGTTATTATTTTTACAACATTTAATATTAATATTTGTTGTTTAATTTATAAACTTGATAAAATATGATGTTAAAATAAAAACTTTGAAGTCTTCCATCTCCATAAATAATCGATAGACATATGTTTATATGAACTTTTTATTTATCCTTCCTAAAGAAAAGTATAGGTTCCACATAAAAATTTCAAAATTAAAATGTCAACGGAAATAACCATTTCTAAGCTCAATAAATCAATCCAGATGGTTTTTAGAAAAATGTCTGTATGTATGTATGTATGTGTGCATCTGTGAGTGATGTATCTATGAGTGTATGTGTGTATGTATGTGTCACGCATAACTCAAAAAGTTTAGAATCTAGAGGCGTAAAATTTTCAAAATACCTTGCCATCCAGTTCTAGTTGTGCCCCCCCTGAAGATAGTTAAGATTGATTAAATTGTTGAGAAATTCATATTTAATGCAAAACAGGACAATAAACTCAGTATTTAGAATTAATTTGAATTAAGGAATGCAATAGATTGACAATACAGGTTTATAGTCTTATTTTATAATATTTTAAAATACATGTTAAAATTCTGCAATCTGTAATTTGTTTACACTCATATTTGACATATAAATTAAGCAAAGTTAACAAATCCATATATTTTTAAAGTATAATTGTCATACTCAAAAAATTACTAACTTGAATCTTTTTTATTGAAAAATATGCACTGCATAAATGATGAAGGGAGAAATTAATCTTTTAGTACGCCATGCGTTCTCTAGTTTTCTTAAAATTATATGAGTTTTCATTTGCCAGAGTTTGTTAGTGAGCTAAGTCATCAGTATATATAAGTTTGCATCTGGATCGAAAGGCGGAAGTAGACCATGTAAGAATTGGTTGGATTTTGAAAGTGAATGTTGTGAAAATAAAAAATTAAAACTGGAAAGAATAAGAGAGCATAAATCGCTAAGTGTATGGATATTGCAGAAGCAAAAGAAGAAGTATGTAAAGATAGAAAGATGTAGAGAGAAATAGTACGACGTATTAAAAAAGTTTGGCTAGTACTGGTAGTACTGCGTTACTGCCTAACCCGAATGGAAACGGCGTGACACCTCCAATAAGCGGACAAAATTAGTTACAAGGTTAATGTCCGCTTAACGGAGATTTCACTGTAATATATAATATATTATATTTTTAATATACCAAGTGACACCTGAAACAATTACAGGCCCATATCTTTTTTACGTACGATTATTTTTTATGATTTTTTTATAAGTTAAAATATATAAAAAAAACCAGGGATATACTACAACATATAAAAATTTCATTAAAAAATATTCATAAATAAAAAAGTATAGGTGCGTGTCTGTTTCAGTTGTCACCCGGTATATTATAAAATGATTTAAAACAAAATAACATTTATTTAAATTGTTTAAAACATGTGTTTTAAAATTGTTTAATACAAAAAATTTTAAGGCTTGCCTCGCACCAAACTAATTTTAGTATTAACTTCAGTACAATTATAGCGTGCTCCGATTTAGAAATTCTCATTCAAGAAAATAGAACCCATTCTAATTTTCTGGATGAGTGCAACTAACTATGCACTGAAAAGTTCTGAGTAGAAAAACACGTGTTTGTATACAACTCTGATATTTAATATTTAACTTTCACTGACAGAATAATCGAATGTGCGTGCTCATGTACTTATTTTACAAACTTACTTGTCAAACAGAAATACAGTGGTTGGTTTTAAATTTCTAATATAAATAGGTGTGCACAATAATTGTACTAATGTCAGTTCCGTGTCAGATACATCTAAAACGCTTTTAAACATTTGATTTTAAAATGCTAACCCTGACTTATCGTGAATTGAAAAAAATTTTAAATATTTCAATTTCATAATATTTCAGGGTTTATACATTTTATCATCAGCCTTTACAAATACTCACTTGTTCAATTCTTGTAATAGCAATATCCTTGCTTAATCCCTTTTCATCACGTGCTTTCTTGATGTCGTAGTAAACTTTTCCAGAGCAAAATAATAATTTCTTAACTCCATCAGGATTGCTGCATACATCTCCTTTGTCGGGAATTATTCTTTGGAATTCAGTTCCATCAATCATTTCATCAAAGCTACTTCTGGCTTCTGGGTGACGCAATAAACTTTTGGGAGTCATAATTACAAGGGGTTTACGAAAAGGTAAGGCTATTTGTCTGCGAAGGATGTGGAAAATGTTTGCTGGAGTTGAGCAGTTGGCAACTATCCAGTTAATATCATGTAATTGGCGAACAGCAAATTCATCAGATTCAGGTGGGAAATAATCAGGGTCATCTGCAGACATTTGTAAGAAACGTTCTAGTCTAGCACTGGAATGTTCTGGTCCCATTCCTTCAAGTGCATGTGGCAAGAGCATTACAAGGCCACTTTGGCGAACCCATTTCGCTTGACCTGATGATATAAATTGATCAATGATGCACTGGGCGGTGTTATTAAAATCGCCAAATTGGGCTTCCCAAATAACTAAAGCATTTGGATTTGTCATAGAATAGCCAAGTTCAAATCCAAGAACACCAAACTCTGACAAAGAGCTATTGCATACAGTATAGGGAGCTTGGTCTGGATACATATTGCACAATGGTCTGTATGTAGCCTTATCAACATTTTGATGATGCAAAACATGGTGACGATGAGAAAAGGTACCACGTTCCACATCTTGGCCAGATAAACGAACATGAACGCCTTCTTTAAGCATAGATCCAAATGCCATAGCTTCACCTAGAGCCCAATCAATTGTTCGATTTTCTACCATTTCCATGCGAGCTTTCAAAATACGCTCAATACCCTTGTGAATAACAAATTCAGCAGCATTTGGTGGCGGTGAAGAAAATCGTTTTCCAATATGAACCAAAGTATCTTCGTTCACACCAGTTGGACTGGCTTTTAGAGGATCTTTGCCTTCAAAGAATCCAGACCATGGACTGTCCAACCAATCTTTATATTTAATGTGGGTTTCTTGACGTGCTCCTTCCAAAGCATCTTCGCAAATTTTCTCATATTTATCTTTTACATCTTTAACCTATAATTGAAATGACTCACAATTTAGAAAATACTTAGTAAATTACTTTACATTAACTTACTTCTTCAGGTGTTACAGTACCCTCACTGATAAGTTGATCTGCATATTTTTCTAGGGAAGGCTTTGTATTTTTAATTTTTCTGTACATCAAGGGTTGAGTGAACATTGGTTCATCAATTTCATTGTGACCATTCCGTCTGTAGCATACTAAATCAATAACAACATCCTTATGGAAGGTAGCACGCCATTCAGCAGCAAGGTTGCAAACATGCATAACACTTTCTGGATCATCAGAATTTACATGGAAAATGGGAGCATTTACTACCCTGGCAACATCTATAAATAAAAAATAAACACTGTAAAAAAATAAAATTATCTATATATATATATATATATAAAACAAAGGTTTTGTCTGTACATCACTTAAAATTTTCTCATTTTATGATTGTGGCTAATGATAAGACCTTTAAAATTATTACTTCACTTCCAACTGACGTTAACCTAACATCTAGGCTTTAAATTATATCGATAAAAGGTAGTAGCGTGAGCGCTTCTGTTCGAAAGGTTTGTGATTCTCATCTTTCTCACCTCAATTTATTTAATTTAAGAATTAAGATTGTTGGTTGGTGAATGGTGGTCACTTATAGTGCAGGTAAATTTGTTATAATTTTTAAAAAAAGATTGGCGTGCAACACAACAGTTTGAATTAAGTTGATTCATAAACATCTATGGCTATGCTACACCTCTGTGGCCAAGGCTTATTGGGAAATTGAGTGTCAAATCATATTGTGACATCACAGATTTACAGCAAAGCCAACATAGACTGTGCAACAATAGAAAAGAACCCACAACAAGAGAGGTCTAAAGTATGCTCGGTGGTACATGCCATGATGTTTACACATCCTTCGAGAATACACGGCACTCAACTGTTTTTTTTATACTTCCGTCAGAAATAGAATTAACCATGTAAATAAAAATAATGGTACGATATCTCTACTACCAGATAATTCCTATAAACTGGATATGAAAATTTTCTCTTTATAAAAAGTAAACTCTTCAATAACCAAACAAAACTTTTTAATACATATGTCACATTAAGCATTCGAACAACAAACATAGAATATGCAATTCTTAGTTCGAAAAACGATGAGCCATATTCACCTCTCAGCAAGAGAACCTTATAATGGTTTATTAATTTTTAATCAAATATATTGAAGAAGTAAAACTCCAACAAAATATAAACGGTCAAATACATGAGCAATTACTACTATCGCCAGTTTATATCTGAAAATAACATTTTATTTACGAATTCTTACCTGTACAATAAGATGATGATCTAGAATGACGTGGATCGGTAGTAAAACCAATTTGATTATTGACAACAATATGAACAGTTCCATGAGTCGTATAATCCGGCAAATCAGATAAATGCATTGTCTCAAAGACAATACCCTGACCAGCAAATGCAGCATCACCATGCAGCAAGATTGACATAACCTATAAATAAATAGTATGTTACAATGAGTAAACCAGTAATTTTGTTAATGCTAAAAACTCACTTGCCTATGCTAAAAAATTGATTTTTCAAACAATAAATAAATTTAAATACTATATTGTATTATTAAAATATAATTCTAACGTTTAATGTTTCAATTTTATGATCTTAAGAGGCATTGCATATCTGGGAGATCGGCAACAATGAGCGGCTCTCGGCATTTTATTATACACATTGTTCTCGGACAGCCTGCCGACCCACCAGACGTAAGATACCCTTTATTTAAATAAATTAATTAAGTTGCATGAGAATTTCTTTCATAATACTAAAGATTGTGTATTAATTTAGAATAAAATCCCATTAAATTTTTTTACTTGTTATGATGATGTAAATGTAAATACATTTCTTCTTATTAAATTGTTAATAAAAAAAGCTACCTTTTTGCCTTCTCCATCACCTCGGTAGAATTGTTCAGCGCGCGTTTTTCCTTGCACAATTGGATCAACAGCTTCTAAATGAGAGGGATTTGCAACCACAGCCAATCTGATGTTCTTATTTGTTACTCGATTTAATCTTAAAAAAGTAGAATTAGTATAAAACTTATATAATAAAAATCATTTACCTTTCAATGTATGTTCCCAAATGATATTTCACATCACCAGAACCATCATCAGCAGCTTCCAAACCAGCAAATTGTGTAAAGATTTGACTGAGAGGTTTGCGGCATACATTAGCTAATACATTAAGACGACCACGATGTGGCATTCCCATAACAATACTTTCAACCCCTAAATCAGTACTTCTATCAATTACTTGTTTCATAGCCGGAATTAATATTTCACATCCTTCAAGACCAAACCTTTTTTCAGATGACCATTTACGTGCTAAGAATGATTCAAATCTAAAAATAAATAATAATTAAAAATTTAGTTAGAATGATAACATAAAATTATAAAAACATATTCAGTTAATCTAAGATTATCTAAATAATCCAAAATAAAATTTCATTTTAATGTTTCCACAAATGTATTTATGACTTTTGACATTTATCTTTGCTCCTCAAAATACCAATTTTATAGATGACTTATAAATTACTTAACATTCACAACTTGTAAACTTTTGATACTTGCTCGTAGGCAAGGACCAGTTTGACTAGTATCTAGTTCGATTCATAAAAAGTCAGCTAGCTATCTTGGAACAACAAAAATTTTAATGAAATAAAAGTCAATGATGATCTCTTATGAAGAGTGAAACAACTGTATGCATTTGATTGTTGCCGCTTGTAGCAACTCTGAATTTGAATAATTTAACACGTTCACTGCAGCTACTGTTTTTGCATAACTTCCTATTTGGTGGTACTTGTCTTTTATAATTAGCGATATAGGGCTTCTGCATTCTGTACCCTTACCGTTAGAAATTGTAAAATTATGACTTGATTTTTTTAAATTTTACTATGTTATATTAGTTACGTAATTGATAAATTAAGTTCATAGTCAGTAGATTTGTTAATATTAAACCTTGATTTTAAGGAAAATTTAAAAGAATGATTAGTTTTATTTATAAAATTTAATTTTCTTGAGTAAATAAATGAGGCATTTAGAACCAAAAGCGGACATGTCACATTCACCTAATTTTGAATAAATCGCTAAAAACTGTTACTTTATTAGCTGAAGAATGAAAAACTTTCACCAAAATTTCTTTAAAAAATATAGAATCACTTACCAGAGTTTTTCTTATATTTATCACAAATTATAGTTATTTACCAATGAAAACTGGAGATGTCCGGTTTTGCAAGAAAAGTTCTGTACTTGTCCGCTTTTGCACTTTAAAACATTCAAATTGAACATAAAAATAATTTATTTTATTTATAAAATAAACAAACAAAATGTGATACAAATTAACTAAAGATATGTTTATGTTCTTTTAACCCTCCGTCTGACGGGTGGCCTACAAGAGACACATTCAAACAGGTGTGGTCTGTGAGAAAGAAAATAAAATCGTTCATGGAAGTTAACAAAAATAATTATAATTAAATTGTATGTCAATATGTTGATTATATAGTATTTCAAACATCCTTTTTGATACAAAATTGTTAGAAAATAAATTTTAAACTATGGAGATATTTCTTTAAAAATGTTGCTTTTTCACCATTTTTTTGTTTTAGGCATCAAATAAATAAAAATAAAGAATATCTCATACAAAAAATTCTTGATAAACCATCAAATAAAGAAGACAAAAAATTTAAATGAACACAAAAATTTCACACAGAATTGCCAATAGTTAAAGCATCAACGTTCAATTTGGCATATGCGACAGTTTTATACCTGGTGGTCGAGAATTTTCCAAGGTCGAGAATTTTCCAAGTCTAACATTAGCATTAATCCCATTTGAATTGTGTGCAACATTTGAACAAAAATAAATTATAATGATTTATTTTGGTTTTATTATAATCTAATGGAAATCTCTATTGAAAGTAAACAATTATAAAATATTTGATACTTGGGCTTTAATATTACATGCCACACATTCGGACGGGTGGGTGAGGTGCATAAAATGATATGGACATTACAGGAGGAAGTACTCAAAATTAATTTCATCTAGATAAAACAGTCACTTTTTAAGTTTCAGATAGGTACTGAAAACCAGCAAAGCAGACATTCTACACTACCTAACAACTTTATTACTATAGAATGTATGGGTCATCACATTACATTTTTAATAAAAGTTCTGTTACTGTAACCTCCAAGGAATCAAAGGCTACCAATAACTTTAAATTCTGCCAAAGCATGTGATAGTAACAGCCGCCGCCCACTGGAAAGTTTTGTGAAATTATGGTCCACCATATACAAAATGTGCGCCACAGAACATATGTCCCGTACGCAGTCAGCGTGTTAATACATTTGGTCGCAATATTCAACCTCTATTGAAAACAACTACAAATAAAATTATAATCTCATCCATCTCTTGGTAAAACTTCTTAATAATTAGGGTTAAAAAGACACATGGTGTATGTTTTACTGTACTAGTAATACAGTACTGTAATATAGTAAAACATACACCAAGTGTCTTTTGACCCTAATTGTTGAATTTTAATCTGTTAAAGTTTATGTTGACCAGAAATACGTGGCCGGCAATGCACCAGTGTTTGCGCGTATTATAATTCATAAAACTAGATACGATTCGAGCTTTTCCATGGAAAGTTTTCAACAGAATACTGAATTGCATCTCAGAAAAAACCATATCGACATTGTAGCAAAGGTGACGGTTCAATAACTTTTTCGTGTGTTTCCGTGCCATATTCAATAATATTTGAGTTTGCAATACGAATTCAATACTGCATGGAAACGCAGTAAACAAACTTTTTTAGTCAATCAGTTTAGATTTTATTGCCAGCTTGGTATTTTTATATTAGTTATATATATATATATATATATATATATATATATATATATATATATATATATATATCCAAATGGATTGATGGCACTTTATATTCTTGTTGCAAGAAAAGGTGAATAACTACTCACTTTCACTAGTTCAAAATTACAAAGATTTGTGTCAAACACAAAACTCTGTTCCAAAGTTCATTCTGAGATATGTTGAAAGAAATCTCTTATACACTGTTAAATTGCATAAATATTATTGGTGAAAAAATCATAAATGAGAAAAGTCACTGAGGATCCCTAATCTTTAACAGAAAGCAAAATTTTGAGTAAGATTGTTCACAAAGAAAATATAAAAGATAGAGAGGTTCAATTAAAAAATTATCAAAGATAAGGTCATCGAGTTAAGTACTAACACTTGACTCGAATTTTTAGTCAATTTGTGAAAACTTAATCTTACATAATATTTAATAATTAATTTTATTATAATTAAAATTCATTAGCAATATGTTGAAATCAAATCTCACCCTGTAGCTCTGGTCAATCTTGCCAAAATTAATCTTTTCTGTTCATTAGTACATTGCATAACTCCAGGTGTTTCCATTCTTTGTCTGATCCAGTTAGCTTGCTCTAAGCTGTTGATAAACATGAATTCCACTCCAATATGTCTGCAATAAGTTAACTCCAGTCGTCGAAGAATTTCTCTAAGAGGTAACTGTTTATCATTACCCCCGATGAATGTTGTTGATGGTAACTTAAAACTGCGGTCCATATCAGTCTCATCTACTCATTAAAAACATATATTTAATATTTTATTTAAAACACGTTTTGTATTATGTCATTTATGTATGTGGTATGCATAGTTTGAAACAAAAGATGGATTTAGGAGTGTGTCTAACGCATGCAAAAACCTACAATTTTAATGAATACTTACCTATTAAAAAAAGGTACAACAATAACAACAAAATGTAAATAATAAAATAAAATACATAATACAAAAAAATCTTACGCTGTGCAAATTTTTGGACCTGCCTTACCAATTCTTCGGAACATGTACGTGAAGGTCCATCATTACTTTCTACAAATAATTTATTAGCAAAAAAACTACAAACAATACAAGAATAGTTGGAGGGAAACCTAAAGCCATTCATAAGATAATTTAGAAAATCACATTTATTAAATGAACTGCATGTGTTAGTGTTCGATAATATCATGATATCATTCAATAACAATTATTCTTTTATACATATTATTTAATTAACAGCAAAAAATTACAATACGCTGCTGCATACATGTCAGCATAGTTTTTAAATCTAGCTTTTACTTTAATACTGAGCCTTTTTACACATTTCAATTATTTGGTTGAACTGAATATAAAAGTATTTGTTGTGATCAAAGTTGCTTTTTATTATCAGAATAAATGAGTTGCTCGGATGTAAAACATATTACGTGATATTTTTAGGAAATTTTGTTCCATATGTAGTTCATGTTATGGTTAGTTAGTTAATTTTTGGCAAATCAAAATAAAAGATTATTATTGCCTCAGATCAGGTTATCTGATGGCACCATTAATTATTAATGTTAACTGTCATAATAAAATATTTTAACGGTAAAAATCGCCTTATAATTTTATCTTGATTAAATAATATGACGGACAATTTTATTAACATTTTCTTTAGAACTATATATTGGTAGATAACATGTTCTACTCCCAAGCAGCTATACAATAAAGAAATGTTTTGTCCCAATAACAATTATTCATGTATACGTGTTATTTAATCTACAGTAAAAAATTGCAATAAAACGTGTATGTAATTTCAATTATTTGTACATCTTTCCATCATTCAAAAATATATAAATATTTGTCCTGATCAAAGTTGCTCTTTTATTATCAAAATTTAGAATAAATCAATGTTTTGTCAATGCTACTTCCAGGTTAACCTGAAGATATTTTATTTCAAAATGTTTATTATACCAATATGGGTAAATTCAATACATACCACCAAATACATGAATATTTTTCAAAAATGGATATATCAACGACTACTTGCAAAAAGAAATCTTCAAAAATAATAAAAAAACCCAGAATAATCATTTTTGATAAATTACAATAAAAAAATGAAGCTTGATGAACCGAAAAACTCATTTTTAAAATGTACCAAAAATAACCACTCTATATGCACATTTGCAAATATCAGATATTTTTAAAGTGCATCAAATACTCGTTATCGTAATGTTCGTCCGTTGATAGAGTGATTTTTATAATATGCATTTAATACACATTCTCTCTTCATTGAAACAAAACACGAGACGACACAAATCTAGTCTCCACGACACTTGCTACAAGTTGATTGATGTTGCCTAAACACATAAGTCGTTTGGAAAGACAAATTCCACGTTTCGAGATATAATAGTCAAACAACACTTGAAAAACAAGTATCAGAGAGGAAAATTATAAGTCTTCTTATAATAACACAGTTGTTGAAAATCAAAATGAAAAATCGGAAAGGCTTACTGAACGGGGTTTAATAGAATATCTGGAACAGTATCCTAAAGTATTAGTCCCTTTACTTTCTGGATACATGAAAGACTCTGAGAAAACCGTGTATGATCAATCTCCAGTGACGGGGGATATTTACGATATTCAATCCAGCAAGATAATTGTAGGAAATACAGAATTAATGATTGATAAAATTGGAGATTTTTATGTGAGAGGAAGTAAATTTAAAGGTACCGAGAGGTTGTATGAATTGTTATTCAAGAAATCTCCTCAAGAATATACTGAATACGACAAGAACGAGTATTTTGACTTATTAATAGCTACTAATGCAATCTTTAAAAACAACATAATAAATAATCCAAAAGAGCAATATCAGGGTATCATTTACTATTGCACCAGTTAAATTGCGTCATTATGTAGAATCTTTTATATAAAGCCATAGATTCAATAAGCGAATTTCTCGACATACTTTTACACTTATAGGTACTTGTGGTTAGATCAGTTGAAACGTCAAAAATTTTATGTTTTGATCGTTTGTAGTTGCGTTTATTTTGTGGATAAATTTAGAAAAGTGCTATAAATACACTTTAATTTAACATCTTAATTTCCCTATTTAAACCACTTTGCGCCAGCATAACCCAATAGAATTTTTACAAAAATCATGTACGTTTGCAAAATCACAACATTAACCAGAAATTATACTTCTTACTTCCGGCTAAACCGGATATAGATTTAACAATGCATTTCTCAGATAAAAAGCTAATAAAAAAGTATTTACCATTTCCGATTTAGACTGAAGTAACACAAAGATATGGCTTTAGATTTGATCTAAATAATTTAAAAAATTATCTGAATTAAGTTTTGAAAAAAAAAAGAATTAAATACAAGAAACAAAAGATAATTTAATAATATCTACATTTTTGGCGGCAAGTATTTATTACGGGTTTGCAACGACGCTTATAATTTTCTATTTTTTATGGATCCGGCAAGATCCGACCGCATCCGATCTCGGATTCGGTTACAGTCTTTATTTTTGATGATCGATCCGGTTCCGGCCAAAAAGTGGATCCGGCGGTATCACTAACTCATAAAAGATTCGTAAGTAAAAAAATATGGGCCTGACCTGTTTCAGTTGTCACCCATATCTTATTTATTTATGAATATTTTTTAATAAAATTCACAATTCACAATACCCTACTTTCCGCTAAAAATGTCTAAAATATCATTTCCGGTTTAAACGAAAATAACATCAATTTTGTTTTTTTAAATGAAACACTCAGTATATTTTTACGTATTTACTTATGAATTTATTAACAAATAAAAATTCATTTTAAATTACAAAATGGTGTAACCAGAAATGACATTTTCAACATTTTTAGTGGAAAAGCAGGGTCTTTTGGTGTATTTTAACCCATAAATAATCGTAATTAAAAAAAATATGGGCCCAAACCTGTTTCAGTTTTTACCTGGTATATCTTTCAGAAGTGTACCACCAAATACTTTTTTTGCCATACTTTGGTAGGCTCTGGTCTAAAACAGGTCTAACCCAAATTTTATTTTTTTTAATTAATTGTCAATTATTGTTAACTACCAAATATTTAAATTTGAATTCATGTTTGATATACTGCACACTACTAAGTGGTCTAAAATATTCTGTATAGATTAAATTAGAATATCCCCTTTTCATAATTAACCAAACCATAACATTATAAACAACTGGGTGGCAAGGTAAGCTAATTACAAATAAATTATGTGATTTTTTAAAATATCAATTAATCATATATCTTAAAGCTAGCATTTTATGTAACTTGCATGCACAAAATGCAGGCATTGATATTTTTGTGTACATTTACTAATAATAATGATTTTTCATCCAAACATTGAATTAATTTTAATGTATTCTTTATAATACTTACCAAATTTATAATGTGAGTAGAGTAGTTCTGGAGGTGTTTTATCGTCCAAATCTGCACTATTTATACCCAATGGGTCCAGTTTTGCTATATGATGTCCACGTATCTAGAAATCCATCACCCAAAATACAAACCACTATCCAAAAAATGTCATTAAATATGTAAAATAACATTTGATAAAACAGCGTGTATGTACATAATACAGATGTTCAAATCAAAGCAAAACAAAAAACAAAACTAATCACATCAACATTGCTAAGGCCAAAGTACGCTTAACTCTTTAAAGTTAGAAGCAGATGACTCTTAAAATAAGTCTTATATAAAAAATTAAATGTACTAAAAATATAATTTTCAAGAATTGAATCATGCAATTTCCCATTAATTATAAAGCAATATGTAAATGAAATTAATGCAGGCAAACTAAAAATGTATTTGATTTAATCTTAATCTTAATGATCAAATTAACAATGAGTTAGTCTATCAAGAAGAAATATTAGTAAGACTAGTAAACTAAAACAAATAGAATAAACCTATATAATTTTATACATTGTTTCAAACTTGCAAACCGCATAGTAATGTTCCAATAATAAATTTAAAGAAACGTATTCAAATTGCAATAGAATAACATTAATTTAATGTTATAATTGATACATTTCTGTAAGTTTGCACACCTAACTTATGCTGTCGAACAATCTCATCTGGAGGGCCCCCGTGGCGGTCAGAAATCGTTGTTTTTCGGTCGGTAAACATAATACCAAGGGGATCGAGTTGAGCAACCAAATGGCCCCGGGCCTACATGCATAATAAATCATATTAACAAAAACAAAATTTAAACAAAATATCAAAGTAGTTTTTCCGCCGTATCTACAATTTACCTTTCACGAGATGTAAATAAATTAGTACAGAAACAATTTTTTCATTGCAGTAGTAATAAAAATTAACAATCACTTTCATTTGTCTAACTTTCTAAATACCAAAAATACAAATAACAGTAATCCCTATGGCTTGGGTCACCCAGTGTAATAAGTATTAACTAAACTGATGCAAAAATGTAAATATGATAATACTAACAGCTGATTTAATATCATTAAATAGATAAATATCAAAAGTAGTTGATTTTATAATTATATTATACCAATGATGTTGCCCGTTAATGTAATGATTGATGATCGCATAACAAGGCACACATGCACTAAAACATTCATGTAACCATAGAGCACATTAAATCCATTTGACATTAATACCAATTATGCGTTTTGTCATAAGAAGCCGAACTTCAAAAAGAATGTTATTTAAGTATGTAGAGATTTAAGCTACAAATTTTTTTCTGATGGTAAAATATAATATACTTGACAATAAACATCAGACGTTAATTGACATCAAAAGATTTAACTTGGAACAAAATTATTTTTGATTTGTTTTACCACTACTATACAAAGCGGGGATAAATTGACAGATAAGCGTCATGTTGAAATCAAGATTTTCGTGTTCTTTTCTCATGATCTAGAAAGTTATCTGGTGTTTATCTGCTAATTAATTCCCACCTGAATAAGTGATTTAGATCAATGAAATTTCACCTTTACTTAAAAGTTGCTAAATTACTAACTTCATACAAGTGCCAATGTTGCATTTAATCAATTTTCACATACTAAAAGAAATATTATGAATATAAATAAATGATGCAATTATTTTGTTTTCAAAGAATTTGTGGTTTATAAAATATCAATACAGTGAAATCTTCCTAGAGGCAACCTTTTAAATGAAAATTTTAAAATACAAACAAAAAAAAGCCTCAATTAACACAAAAAAATCTTCAATTTCACTTTGTTTGTTTGTTAATTAACAGTAAATCAACAAAAAGATTATAATTTTACTTCAGCCGGTTCTTAAATTACCACAAATCAACTTTAGCTGGTTTTAAAATACTACAAATTGTGACAAAAAATCTTAAATTTTTGCTAACAGGTCATTATAAAATGCAAATTAACTTAAGATTTGCTTCAGCCCGTTTCTAAATTGCCGCGAAGAGACTAAAAGTCTTTAGTTTTACTTTATACATTCTCAAACAAAAACAAAACCACAAAAATGTTTTTCTTGAAATAACCTAAAAGTAAAACTAAATTTAAAAAATGTAAAACTATCCTAGAAAACTAAAAGAATTTTTAATCTATTTTTCCTTGTAAAAACTTTTTATAAAAGACAAACAAAATCATTTTATAAAAATTTAAAGTTGCTTATGTGAAAATTAATACACAATTTATTTCAGTTTTCGGTATTTTGATAAGTATAAAAATGAAATGTTTGTGAAGTGAGCTCATAAAAAAATAATGTTAAATAAAAAAACAAATTAACAATTTGTGTTACATTGTTTTCAAAATTCTTCAAACATTAATTATATGTATAAAAAAATAATAGTGTTAAAACAGGCCAAAGGTAGTCATCGGAGAACCCAAATAAAATAGCAAATGTGCAGTTTTGGCACAATTTTTCTTATTAATTTTATTGTTAAGGTGGGCAAATTACATAATCACGAATAACTCGAATATATACGCACAATGAGGCCCAAACCTGCATATTTGCTATATTATTTGGGCTACCTGTTTACTACAAGTAAAAATCGCATAGTGCGATGACAAGCAAAGCAAAACAGTAGAAAAAAGAAATGATATTGCTCTTATTTATTATACATATACCTCAATTACGGTAGTTGCACCAACGTGTTTCACAGAAAATATGTAAAATCGACTCCCTGCCAACTTATTGTTTTCACCCATTATTATAAAATTCAAATGAAATTTTAAAGCAAGAAAAAAATTATTTTGTGTTCATTTTAACACCATTATTTTGTTATATGCGCACCCTTGGCGATCAGAATAATTTGTGTGTGAAGAAATTTAAAAAAATGTAACACAAATTGTCAATTTACATTTTTATTTGCTGTTCTTTTTTGACTTCACAAAGATTTTGTTTTTATAATTATCATAATACTAAAAAGTGAAATTAAAAAAATTACAAAGCATAAAGATTGTATTTTTTACATATGTATAAAAGTAAAAAACTATAATTTAAAAACTAAAACTATAACACCCAAAAAAGTCTCCTGTTCATGAAGATTTCACTGTATAGTAATATTTATAACGTTGCAAAGAAATACAAATTTCAGTGATATTGGTAAAACAAATTTTAGCAGTTAGCACTTAGCTAAAATAGTAAAAATATTTTACCACAATAATAAATTTGCTTTAAATGTACGTAAGTAATTAGATCTTGGCAACTTTATTTTCCCTTAAAACAAAACGCTTAAAACTAAATTTTTTGTTCTCAACAGGTGATCACTACTAAGAAGTTATCATGCTCTAATTAAATATCATTACATTTTATGAATTTGTTTCTTAAAATGTAAAAATAATTCATGTAGCATCACATTAAAATAAACAACAATTAATTAATTATTATTAAAAATTTAATATTATCTATAACAAATTCAATTGTCAAATGATCTAAAACCAAAATATTGATATTTCAAGTGGTTTCTTTCTCTTCCAGAACTGATAAAAATAACAAAGTAAAAAAATTTAAAAAACAACTTAAAGCACATTCATATAAAAATAATCTCAGATTAAATTATATTATTGAAAAAGAGCAATGAAATTGAAAAAATACTGCACTTATTAAAAATAATACTATAGCCGAAGAGTTGGATGAAAAACATTATTCTAAATTATCACACTTCAAATAATATGAGATTTTTATCAATGTGCAGTAGCACGGTTACTATGGATTTTCACCTAACTCTTCAACAATGAAATTTGATTTAAAATCAGCGTACTAAAAAGCATTTTATAAAACCTCAATTGAATTTCAAATTGAAGTTTTTGATAAATAAATCCCAGAATTAAAAACATCTTAAACCTTGCTTAAAATTTGTTTGGTAAACAATTGAAACATACCTGGTAACTTCTAATGATCGCTTGTACGGCAAGATGATCATCAATTGCCTTTTCAGAAGTTGGACCGGCAACACCCATGCCACCTCCAAGGCTTGGTAAAAACATAGCAGCAGATACTTCATTTCTTCCCAACGGTGCAAGGCTTGGTGGTGCTTGATAGCCTCCTCCTTGAGCGGAGTTTCGAAAATATGAATCCCAAGACTAAAAATAAATTGCCAAAATTGAAATAATTAAATAAATGGACGGACTACTAAGTATGGATAAATCATTTAGACTGCATAGGGCACGTAGAAAAAAAATTTAATTTAATGCATAAATTAATTAATAAAAGCTAAATATTTACAGCTGATTAAATAAAATTTTATAAATAATTGTAAATATCTGGAATAACTAATGTCAACTACAAAAATACAAAGCATGCTAATAATGAAATGTAACTACTGCTTGATTCATAATTGAATAAATCACAAACAGATTTTAATCTTGTCATCTTATTGGCCATAATATTTGCTATTTGGTAACTATGTGTTAATATGAACAATTGTTGTGATAATTTATTAAATTGTTTTTAATAAGGCGGCTGCTGTTATTCACATTTTATTAATTAATTAAATTTAAAATTTATTAAATTAGTATAAATAATAATATTTTGTGCAAATTTCGACTTTTTGTTTAAACTAATTAATTATTAAAATATTTGAATTATAAAGTTCTACATATAAAATTCCAACATTAATATTTATCACTAGGAAACAAAAGACAATCTGTTAATTATAAATCTGCAATTTCGAAGCTTTGATGATCTATATTAAATCTTGCAAAATTCAAATTTCCAAGTTCAAAGATAGCACCAAAAAACGCCTCCTCAACATTTTTTGGTGCTAACTTTCACCTAAGAAGAGAACTCTTAGGTGGATCACCCTGTATAATAAATATATTATCAATTTTTTAATAACTGTATTTTGTAATATATTAGTTAATGTGGAAGTTTATTTATTTATTTTTTATTTGTTATTGTAACCATGAATGTTTTTATGATGTTTTATTTTTAAAGCTATGCTAATTGGTAGTGTGGTAATTTATTGCTTGATTGTTTGTTAATACTATTTAGATGTAGTCCAAAATTTTAATTGTTTTTGAATTTTTTAGAACTCATGAAGGCCATTGAATTGGCTGAAACGTATACATAATAAACATATAAATGGACTTAATTTTTTTTCTGCGATCAGTTATCAATGTACAAACCAAAATTGAAATAGTACATGAATAATAGTATGATATGATACTAATAAATTTAAGTAAATAGCATTGATATTACACTTGACGTAAAATCATTTAAATCTCCTGATTGAATATAACAATACAATCAAATTTAAATTAAAGAAAAAGATTAAACAAAACCTTGTCAAAATCCTAAAAAGAGTTATGTAATAAAAAATGACGATTAATGCATCCTTTTTTAAGCAGAATAATTCATTAATATT
>JARJEC010013307.1:0-13141 GCA_030264575.1 Tachinus sp. AB-2021 | reverse complement strand
GTTTACTTTATTGATTTGAGTAGCGTATAATTTATCTGACAATACTATACATATGTCATCAACATACATAATTGCAATACCTTCTGAAATATAATTTGGTAAATTATTAATAAAAAGTACACACATCTTTCATTTTCAAATCTGTCAGATACATTTTGACCTATTTTTACACGACTGGTTCTGTTAAATAGATATGATTTAGTGATTTTATTACAGGATCTTGTATTCCCATTTTTTCCAACTTGAGCAATATGAACAAAAAGTCAAGAGTGTCAAACGCCTTGGATAAGTCAAAAAATTACTACTATGTTTTCCCTATTGTTTATACACTCATAAATAGTTTGAATAAGTTTAACTGCAGTTTCAGTTGATAATTGCATCCTAATTCCATGCTGTGAGTTATTAAGTACTTTGAATTTATCTAAAAATTTATTTATTCTTTTACAAAGTGCTTTTTCTATTATTTTCGAAAATAATGCAATTGGACGAGTTGGCCTGTGTATTTTTATGGCCCTTTTTATATATGGGTATGATATGGGGAAGTTTGAGACAATCAGGAAATTTACCAGTTGAAATTTCCAAATTAATTATTTTGGTAAGAGGGGTTGCAATAAAAGCGCCACATTTTTTAAGTAATTGAATAGGGAATAGGGTATTTTGTTTGACATGTTTTTTATAATATCACTAATTTCGTCTACTGTAAAATCTGTAAAAAAAGAGATGATCGGTTTGTTATAGGAAGAGTACACTGCCTTGTGAGTGCGCTTGAAACACACAAACATTAGTACTTAAACTTTTAATTTTATTATAATATAATTATACCGAAAATTAAATGCCTTTAATTTTAATATTTTTAATTAAACTGAATATTATAAAAAAATGTCAATGTCATATTTTGTCCAACTCATTCCCATTCGTCTGTATCCTATATCTCCATCCGTTCCCCTAAATTGGTTTACATTTTACTTCTCCGCTTTTTCGGACTCGCATCTCTATATAAATGTTTTCACTTCAAAAATGCAATTCTTGCACAAAGATGTTTTAGAGGTGAGAATTGCGTATTTACATTATAAATCGATTTTGATTGTAAAATCATTTATCTATTTCAAATATATTAAATTTTTAAATTAAGACTAAGTTGAGATTGGAATATTATAATTATTAAATAATTATAATTAATTATTTGCATATTTCTTAGATATTCGATCGTGTTTTTGAAAGACATACTCTCGTCTCATTTTCAACGGCTTTTAGTCTTTCTCTATTTTTTGTTTTAATATTTACGAGTACAGAAAATCTTATTTCACAGAAATATAATGTAGAAAACTGCAATAAAGTAGTAACTGCTTTGAACCCTATATTAGAATATTCTTTCATAATTGATATCCCAAAATGAATTCAAACTCATTTCTGAATGCTTCAATTTTAACGTATATCAATCGATTCATTGGCTTCTGCAAAACTCTAAACTTCTACTCATTCCTGATGTATACTTCATAAAAGGTTTGTTTTCATGATGAAAAAGTATTAATATTTCTTCCTTAAGCTCAATAACTCAATTTAATACGCGACCTTTTGAAAGCCACCTCATTTTGATATGAAAAAGCAGGTTATTGTGGTGGTTTAATGGTCTAGCTTTGATATAATTAATCATTGCATTGCAATGGTTAATTATATCAAAGCTATTAGTTCAAAGCCTATTACCTTTGCTACCAATGCTCCACCATAAATGAAGCAGTGAGTTATTAAAATGTTTTTATTTTCCTTTTTATCATATAAAACAATTTCTTTTATAGTTCCAACATAGATTTGTATTACAATATAGACTTTTTCGAATTTCTTGCAGCATAAAAATTCTTCCAAAATTTCATCATTTCAGTAAATCGAGTAATTGTGCTTTACCACTAATATTAGTTGATTCATCCAACTGCAAACTAAGTAATATCGATTTAATAATTTTATTTATAACTGACTTTGCAATATCAACTGATAGATCACTAATAAAACTACTCATAGTGTCATTTGACAGGGGAATATTTTTTATTTCTTCCTCTTCTTCTGCACCAAAAATTGTTCTCACAATTGCTGCACAGACCGGACAAATCAAAATTTCGGGAATAGTAATAAAATGTTGTTTTTTGCTTTTCTTGTAATTTTATCAAATCTTTAAAATATTGAAGTGGTTTTTGGACGTGATTTGTAAAAAAATGTCGCAATAGTTTACTTGGAAATATAACTTCAATTGATAAACTTAACCTAACCTAACCTAACCTAACCACTCACAATGCATTCAGGTCTGGAATTAATAGAACACCACACTATGTAAATTCTATTTGCAGGTAAACTGTCTTGATACAGACGAGTTTTTACATTTTCTTTTAATTCAATATTTTTACAAGAGCCGCTTATTTGTGTTTTTAGTGCTTCATGTTTTTACTGTGTCAACATTAAAAATAGTCAAATGTTCGCTAATATTGCTCTCAGATTTTGAAGTTTTAGTGCTAATTGATACGTTAGTACTGCTGCAAGTAGTCACTTCTTCATCATTAGATCATCACATTTTCTTTTTTTTTGTTTACAAACAAAAGCATATATAGTAAATATATACAACCTACGTTAGTAGTAAGCAAGACATATTGAGCCTTATAGAATTGGTAAATAAAATAATAAACCATACAATTAAATGAAATAGAAACATAATATTGTAATAAAAAATAAAATCTTTTTACCGTTAATCGTTTATTAAATAATTTGATAAACGTGACAGAAGCCCGTTATGTCCTCTATTAATGCATCTAAAATATTGTTGCATCGCTAGACAGATATTATTGAATAAAACAACCTTTCATATATCTCAGAAAAATATTTATTAAACCGAACTAGTTTCGACCAATTACGTGGTCATCATCATACGATGATAGAAACAAATACGAAGCAAAATAAAATAACAAGCTATATATATATATATATATATATATATATATATATATATAATTAGGAGTAACAAATTCAAAGAATAAAAGATTACAATATATAGGACATAGGTATACAAACATATTAAAAATTGGGGTTAATAATAATTGCAAAGATTGAATTAAACATGGTAAACAACAATTTTAAAAACAGTGGGGCGGGGGGTGGGGTAATTACCCAATTAAATTAATCAGTGTTATTATACTAGAACACTCCGCAAAAAATTACATATTAAATCATTTCGAATAAGGGGGATTGATATGAGTTGGTCTGATCATTAAGTAAATTCACCGAAGGACTATTCTTAGCTTTAAATATTTCAAGTGATTCTAACAAATTTAATTTTCTACTTTTACTACAATAATGTAAAATTTTTAGTTGATCAATGGCCGAAAATCAATGATTATTTTCGAAAAAATGATTAGCAAATGTTCTGTCAGAATGAGACAATCTAAAAGACCTAGTGTTCTTTAAATTTTATATCAAGATTTCTTCCTGTTTGTCCTATATATCGAGCATCACATGTGGAACAACTTAACTCATAGACTGCGGATTTCATTAATTTGTCTGTGTTGCCTTTGGCGTTGAAAAATAGAGTAAACAATCTGCTGCTATTTTTAATTTAATTTACTGAAAATACCTCCTATTTTTCAGAAATATTGCCAAAATATGAAACAGAGATATATTTTTTGGGGACTAGAGATATTATTTTTAGATAATAGATTAACTGCGTGAGGTTGTACTGTTTTTATTGATAATTCTTTCAATTAAATTTTGACAGAAACCTTTACTACAACCTATTGAAATAATTTTGTTTAGCTCTTTTTGTAGAGCATTTTCCGTCAATCAAAGGCTAATGAAAATCTAAGTGTCATTGAGTGACAAGCAGCAAATTTGTGACTATAGGGATGGATAGTCATATGAAATTGTCGCGTCCGTATAAGTTGGCTTACGAAAAATATCAAAAATAAAATTGATGTGACAAATTGTTAGGTTAGGTTAGGTTAGGATACTATAAATTTACTATAAATTTAATGTTGGGGAAAATACTGTATACAAAAGAAGAAATGTTATACGGCAAGGTCAGATTTAAAAATTATTTTTTCTAAAAATGCCATAAATATTTCTGCTAAGTGAGGAATGAAGGGTCAATCCATAGGTAGGCCTGCGTTTTGTTTGAAAAACTTATTGTCAAATTAAAAATAGGTATTGTGTATACAGAATTTTAGTTATAACAATATTTCATCACGAATAAATGAGCAAATATTAATATAATCAAACATGTTTGAAATTAGGCCAAAATATTCATTTGGAGGAATATTAGAGAACATACTACAAATATCAAAGGAAACTAATTTTGAGTTTTGGGGTTTTTAAGTTTTTACTTTTATTGGCCAGTTCTAGAGAATTGGAAACTTGGAGCAAAATCTTGCATGTTCTTTGATTAATTTATTTAATTTTATTTCTAGCTTATGGGTGGGACTATTAACGTATGAACTACTGGCAATTGATTTTTTGTAAAAAGCGACCTCAATACTTTTTGAATTTTCTTTGTTGGATCCGAACGTGTTATTTTCATTTATAATAAAATCTTGAATTTTTGAATGATACTTTTTGAAGAATGACTATAGCATTAGATTTGTCTGGCGCTGTAAAAGTGAGATGATTGTCCTTTATTTTTTGTTGAATTGATTTGATGGCGGTTCAATATTTACAATATTAAGTTGACAGATTTAATAGTTAATTACGTTATAAGTCCGACAAATGAGGTTTTACAGTAAGTCAAGAATTTCGAAAGGAGTACTATGCAAAATCATTTGCCGGACGAATATAATACAGCATTTTATTTCATCCTGTTGAATGTTTCGTTTAAAAAAACCTTGAAAAAAATTGCAATATTAAGTTGATAAAATTAAATTATTTTACCTCAAGTTTAATGCCAATGCTATTTTGATAATTTTATGTTATGTCAAAATTGGATTTAAATTTTCTCACAGAGATCGAGAACAAAAAATTAACCAATGTTAATGGCGCTTGTTGATTAATTAACTATTGTATTGAACTAAGTATTTTAATAATAATTAAAGTTTCATTTTCCAGACTGAAATGACTCAGGAAAATCGAAGAATGTGACACAGGATAAAATAAATTATTTTCTTTCAAGTGTGATGTCAATGCTATTTTGATCATTTTAGATTTTGTTACAGAATAAATTTAGACTTTGATTTCAAATATTTTTAAGAAGCGATCAACAAAAATTTTTATAACAATACTCGTGTTAACTTCATTAATTCTTTATAAATTTCGCGGCACCCATGTACCGTACTCACGGCACCCACTTTGAGAATCACTGTACTCTAGCTCTACCGCTCTACCATTCTTTAAATATGAAATCATTTTTCTTTCCTTAATTTCAACAGGAAGGTCCTCATTTATAAAGATATTTGTTCTTTTTAATTTTCTACTTAATCTTAAAATGTCAAATTTCTTACTCATTTTTTAATTCTATGAATATATCTCTGCGCTTTCCTTTGTGTGCTATAAAAATTCTTCTTACGTCCACTATGTTAAATTAATTATTGCTCTATCAAAAATATAAAAACATGAATTTATCCACATGATTTAGGTCACATTTCTATAGAGTAACTTTGAATAACTTGATTAGCATTGACTTCAAAAAATACATACCAACTTCTCAGAAATATTGACCGACTTTTCTCTAACATGTTGATTCATTTATAATTTTACTCAATAACTTTTTAGTACAACAGCTATAGGTTTTCGTAGTTTTTAGTGACATTTATCTAATAGTAGGTGTTATTTTATAAATTTATTTTGTCTTCTTTGCTTTTCAATAAGGCATGAGTTAATTAATCAATAATAAAAGATATTTTGTTGCAGTTATTGAAATAATGAAAGTTATAGAACATAATATATTCTGTAACTTTTATTTTAACATTTTACTAGAAGATAATATTATTATCTCCTATTATCAATTAAACCATTTCTAAAGAACCAAATTCGGTTTTTAATGCCCAGCTACAGTACTGTCGTTCTAAATATACTGAAAATCACACTTTCACTCTGCCTTTGATGGTTTATTTTTGCGGAATCTTCTTGCAGAAAATAACACCACTCCTTTAGTGTACGATCTTCATGCTGTGCGTCACGCTTTTCAAAATATTTATTTCAAAGGTCTTAAAAAATTAATTAATTTGTAAATGTTCCAATATTTTACTCATATTTGGAATTTTAACGGCAAAAACTATTCAATAACCAAAAATCGGTACGTACAATATATTAAACATACTTATCTTTAAGAAAAATGATAGAATCGACCGTTACTATGTGATAATTCATAATATAAAATTAACAATAAAACTACTACTATTACTTTTAAAAATCACGATTTATTTAGTTACACATTGACTGCTGTTTCGACTTAACCGCAGTCATCAGAAGGTCCAAAAAGTAAGTTTTTGTCTCAGATTTTACTGTACATTAGATACGCGGATGAATTTTATTTATATGATTAAGAAAAATGTCTGATTATCGGGACATACCTACAAAACCTGCAAAAATGTAAAAAAAAACACAATTTGATATCTTGACTTGTTCGATATTTTGGCATGGTTAGAAGAAAGTATTTTTAATTCTAGATTTATCATAAAAATGTCTAATAGAAGTCGACTACGTCTAAACATTAAACTGTTCTTGACATAATTTAGAATAAAATTTAAAATTTTTGTTTTGTGCAAATTCAAAAAGTAGTTTCTAATTCATTCCTAGTAAATATTGATTTGAGATTTCTTAAGAATATCTTGTGGGATATTTGAAAACATGTTTTTAATGTCAAATGTAACTAACTAGCTTACAATTTGGAGGGGCATTCATATTTGTAAGTATTAATGTAAGTTCAACGAAATTTTTTAAAATGGAAAAATCCCTGATGGGGACGTATAAAACTATTAGTTAGCCAAGATTAGTTGTATTTTCAATAACGTTATTTCTTCCAGCTGCAGGAAAAACAGATACTTTTCGATACGTCCGAGCAATAAATGAATTTGAAACAATTTTTCAATAATTTTTGTCCTAAAAAGCCGGCCGATGAGACAATGTTTTATGTGAAGATATTAAATAATGTTCATAAGGATGGTTTCGACCTGTAGTACGTGGTACTTCATTATAAAATAAAATAAAACAATTTACTAAGTTTTTATCACAAAAATATAATATTTTTGTGGTAAAAACTTAGTAAATTGTTTTATTTTATTTTAAAATAATGTTCATTTACTTCAATAATTGTTAGTTACTTCTTTCTAATATTTTGCAGTTTTCAATTATATGTTTAAAGTTGCCCTCTCAAGTTGCTTAGTGGTTAACGTGTTGACTATAGATTCCAGGATAAAAACAATAAAAAAAGATACACATTTATAGCTACATTTTTGTTGTAATCGGTTTAACATTAATGTGAGCTTTTAATGTTAAGCTGATTACAAAAATATAAAAATATGTAGCTATAAATTTTATCTTTTATCTTCTTATTACTTTAATTTTATCATTACCTATAATATTTTATCTAACAGTATCCTACCTACTCGAAATTGTCAATGACCATAACCTTTATTGAAATTTACTAAAGATTCTATACTTGTAGTTTCGATTCTCTATAATTTATGTCTTCAATAATTCATTACATTGTGTACACCTAAAGCGACGAAACGGGCCCCCTAATCTTTCAAATAATTATATGAATTACGGCCACAAATTACCATAATTCAATTATTTCCTCGTAACTCATAGATAATGATGCAGCACGGCTCATTTTCTTGTGCTGCCCTGTCGATAATTTGCGGGTGTGTTGATGTTGATGTAATCGTGTCAGGATTACTTTCAAACATAGAATGCTAGAACAATTTTAATTTTTTATGATGTGTTTTGATTAGAGGCATAAAGGATCTCATCAAATGACATGAGTGTATTTTATCCGATGAAAAAACATGTTAATGTTAGGTAATTTCAATGTTCTTTCATTCTCAAATAGGATCGTAAGTCACAACAATTTTAAATCGAAGCTCTGCACGGCATTAATCACGTTAGATAAGAATTCCGTGCAGACATTATATCTACGAACATCTTATTCAACTTGTTATATTATAAGTGGAAGAAAAATAATGGCATTCCGTCTTCATTATCCATGTGAAGCGGAAATATCATACTAGCTCTAGTTTTTTCTGAATGATCAATTTTCCGGAAATGTCAACAAACAGCCATTGAAAAACGTCAATTTGATGAAATATGGAAATTTATTTGCGCATGTACCTATTTTCCAGTTGATCTATTACATTGAGAATGTGCATTGTGTTTATTAAATATAGTAGATAATATTAATGGACGTTACAGGGTAACAATAATATTCTAACTGCGTGGTATCGGTAACTTTGTTACTTTCAACAGTAATAAACCAAGGCTGATGTACATTTCCAATAATAAATTGGTACATTTTTTAACAGTTTGCTGCCTAGGACCGTCCCGACATAAACGATGTTTGTTGTCACATTATTGACGAGGTCTGAGAACTTTTAAGCAACAAAGTAAAAAAAAATCGGTGCGAATTTATTTGGTACTGTATGAAACCCAATGTTTATTATCTTAGATCATTTATTGAAAAAATCATACTTCAATATAGATTATAAAGTATTAATTAGAACAATTTAAATTTTAACAATAAAAATTACAATTATTAGTTCGTGAAATATTACCTGAATCTCAGTTGTTTAGTCCAGAATATACTTAATTTTCTTTAAATATTTCTGAAATTTCCTGCATATATATGTTTTTTCTGTAGATGATATTAATTGGTTCAGAATCCCGTATTCTTTCATCATTGTAGCAAATCGACTTTTCGTAGTTTTATAAATACAAAGATGTTCTTTTTTCCTTTCTCATTTCGGATGCATATATATTTAAAATTATTTATTTATTCAACGATATCAACTGACAACGGGTTATTACGGTTGTTGTTATTCAATTGGTAATAAATGATTAATACAAATCATATATATAGCTTCAAGATTGGTTCAAATTAAAACATTTTAAAATAAGCAATCGAAGTTACAATATCGCTTTAAATTGGCAAAATGTTGCAGAATATAATGAAACCTTGATTCCAATTTTAAATTTATAATAGATTTTCAATTATTATGAAAAAACAAAAACTGGTAAATTTTCACAAATTTAAATTACTTCGCAATATCTATGAGCTAAAACAAAAATAAAAATGAATGTATTTTGTAGATTTTCTTGTAATACAAATAAATCATCATAAAGTTAAAACATTAGGCACCCTTACCGTAGTCCGGACCTAGTTTCTACACGACATTCCTACAAGTTAGATTCAGATTTTGGCGGACTAAATTGTCAAGTTTGGATATATTAAAAATGCATTTTTTACCAAAACTTAATACAAATAAGAAGCTGTAAATTATATAAAAAAATTTTATTAACAGAAAATTGTGAGTGATTAAAAACTCTTTATTGTATAAAAAACGATGTTAATAATTATTTTTTCCATTTTAGTGAGCAAATGTTATTTTTCAACTAAAAGTAGCGACTAAAGTAGTTGTTTAAATCACAAGTGATTAAAAAATTTAATAACAACATACATCCAATTATTACAAAAAAAGAAATTTGACATTGACGAATTCATAGTTAATTTAGTGTGATTTTTAATGGTTTTAATATAATCAAAATAATTTGTGATGCTATTTTTAAAAGTTAATTGGTTTCAAGCATTATTTTTACATATATGTAAAATTTTAGTATAAATTATAATTAAATCCATTTTAAGGTGTTGGTTGTCTGTAGGCTGTCTACTGTGTAGATGTTATATTGATTCAAATTTCAAATTGTTACTTTGAAAGGTACATAACCTTCAATAACGCAGTATAATAAATCTAATACCAACAAAAACTGTGATATTTACAAAACATTGAGTGATTCAATTTTATATGTATTGTTAGTTAAAATCTCTAGAAGATGCACAAAATGTAATGCTCAATTTGCTACCTCAAAAATCTAAATATTGTTTATGTATTTTTTATGATTAATTAACGTACGGATTATTAAAAACAAATAATACAATTTGAGACTAACTAAAATGTATTGTATTTTGACCATAGATTTATTGAAATTACTAAAAGGAAAAAAAAACAGGTTTAGTACACATTAGTAAAGTGGTTTGATCACTCGTCTAATTCTGGGACTCACCGACGCGCTGCTTGTGTGCCCAACTGTTAAACACGTGATTAAATGATGGACTTTACACACAACGAAAATAGCTATTATTATTAAATTAATTAGAGAAAAAATATTTGAAAATAAGACAGTTTAGATCGCAAAAAATCAGACGTCAAATGCCGTGTGGTACTTGGTCCGGACTACGACTAGGACCGCGATTAGAAGTGCTAGTGTGCCTAATCCCGTTTTTAGAATACAACCCAAACGTATCTTTTACTATTTTTAAACAGTTCATTTTCATTGATATTAGTAATTTAGATAAAAGCTAGTTCATTTTTATTCATTTTGAAAATTTGAATAGCAACCAATATCAATCAGTTCTTTTTATTAATCTTAACAATTTAAATACCAGTCGGTTCATTTTGAATAAATAAAAATAAAAATGAAAAATGGCTAATTTAAAATATTTGAAATAGCAACCTACATATATTGATGCATTTAAAAACTTTGAAATGTAACCAATAAATTTTGATTAATTTTCAAAATTTGAACATAAGCCGGTTTCTTTTATATTAATTTTAAATTTTTGAATATGATCCAGTCAACTTTGCTTAATTTATAAAATTTAATATGCAGCCACTATATTTTAATTAAATTAAAAATTTTAAAAAATTAACAAATCGACTTAAAAAATATGAAATGCTGCCGGTATATTTTGATTTGAATTAAAAAAACAATAGCAGCCAATTTATTTTGTTTAATCTTAAAAAAATAAATAGCGGCCAGTTCATTTTGATTAAATTAAAAAATATATATTTTAATTAATTTAAAATATTTGAAATACAGCCGGTATGTTTTGCTTACACAGGGTGTCCCGTAATTAAGGAGTTATAGAATAACTGGAAATAGCAGACGTTAAAATATACAAAATGTTGAATATTAGAATTTATTTTGAAAATTATGTAATAATTTGAAAACGGTTGAAATTATTGAAGCAAAATTGGGTATCCTATGTTTTTTGGAAGAGGCACATGATTTTAATAGTTATATGATTTCTCATAGAAGAGCTAGTTACATAAATATGGATAAAAACCATCTCAGCTTTAATTTGTAAAAATTTTAATCTTCTGAATATAAATTATGAAAGGGGTTCACGGTAAGTTCATCGAAAATCAATTCATCGAAAATCGATTATTAACAATTAAACTTTAAAATATGATTGTTATTACATAACGTTGAAGGTCTACATTTAAATTACATTTAAATGTAGTCCTTTAACGTTTATTATACACTGCTTTTTTGACTTTTTGGTCCACGCAACATTCCTTTTAAAGACTATAAAATATTATTTTTTCGATAAATTGATTTTCGATGAACTCGTCGGTTACCTTCTAGCTGTGGCAAAAAATGTTATCCCCGAATAATCTTTCCCTATAACCATTAGCTTTTCCTCTATTGTTTACTTTTGCATCTACCTTTCCTTTCTCCCTCGCCGTACCCTCTCTCTTTCATAGAAATTTTATGCAACTCCATCAGTTGAATCCCCTACGGTAAACCTTATTTTAAACTTTCACTTTTAGTGAGATTCTTAAGCCTCGATTTGGATTTCATCGTGTCCCTTACTTGCCAGATATATTCTGACCATTTCAAAGGTTGTATTTTGTCTTGAGTCTTGAGATAGCGTATAAACTATTGGGAAATTGGTTCGTCGATTCCGATATTCTACTTTATTTGGGTAATTCTTTTCTTTTCCTTCTTATCTCTGCAATTTGTACGAATGTTCTTACCATCTTATCATTTCTATTCTTACATCTTCATTTTCTTAATTGACATAGATTTCTTTTCCTTCCTCTTCTTTAGTTTTTTTCATGTTTTTTTCTGTTTCCGTTTGGATTCTTTCTCCTCTCTCCATTATCTTCTATGACTTTTATTCATTATTTTTTATTTCATTTTGGTTTATCTTCCTTGCTTCAAACTCCTCGATTTTTTTCTTAGCACTTTTGTAAAGTTTCTTATTGCTTTATATTTCGTTTCGTTTTTCATACACTTGTTAATAATTATTGTTTTCTCTATTTTATCTTCTAGTACCTTCTCTGGCCCTTTTCTATCTTCCTCCCATGCTTCGCATTCTACTAGGGTATGTTCCGCATTGTCGTGAGTTTCTTTTCAGAATATACATTCCTTCCTTCTCCATTTTATTTATTCTTTGTAAATATTTTCTAAAGGGTCCGTGACCGGTTAGTATTTGTATTGTATAATAGCATAATTCTCTTGTTCTTCCTTTTTTTTTAATTTCAAGGACTAGTTCCCTTGTCCAATTTCTCCAATGTCTTTGCCAACATTCCATCGCGACACCGTTCGGTATGCCCTACAAATTATAAATGAGCTTGCTCTTGTAGCTCTTATTTTATTTTCTTCTAGTTCTTTTTTGTTTTTAATGCGTCTCCTCATGTTTCTGCGGCGTAAAATAATCATATATCATTTGGTCCCATACCTGTATTTTCCCAGTTTCTCTGTTAGTCCTCTTAGTCGATAGCCATGCTGCCTCAGTTTTCTGCAGAGCCAGATTTAACCCATTATTTCTCAACCACCTTTTTATCATCTCAATTACTAACTCTAACCTTTTTATTGATACTTCTATGTCTATATTCCTACCCATCAGCGCCACATTATCCGCAAATGCCGTTATTGTTAGCCCTTGCGGTAACCGTATTCTGAGTAGCTCATTAAATAGTTCTAGTGTAAAACCCTGTGGTACCCCTCTAGTGAGCATAAATTTTCCATTCTTAGTCACTAAATTTTTTAGATGGTTCCGTTTGTTAGTTCTCTTTTTTGTTGTTTTTATAATTGCATGCCATAGTATGCTATTGACTATGACACAGTGTTTGCTATGGCCTTTACCTTTTCAATGGCTCCTAGAGTCTACCTT
>JARJEC010013286.1:0-13414 GCA_030264575.1 Tachinus sp. AB-2021 | reverse complement strand
TTCAAAATGGCGGGGATTTTAAAGAAACAATTTATTTATTTATTCTAAAAATTATAGAATTAAAACTCCACAAGTGTAATAAGAAAAGTATATATTTCAACTAATCTTATTCACAAACCATATATACATTTTGACATCTATGATAATGACACATAGATGTCGAAATGTATTGTATATATGGTTTGTGGATAATCGATAAGTTGAAATATATACTTTTCTTATTACACTTGTGGAGTTTTAATTCTATAATTTTTAGAATAAATAAATAAATTGTTTCTTTAAAATCCCCGCCATTTTGAATAAAATTCCCGCCAAATTTTGATTAAGTCATATTTTTAGTTTATATCAATTTGTCTGGCAAATTGATATAACCAAAAAGTATGACTTAATCTTTGTCTGACAAATTGATATAACCTAATAATATAACATAATCAAAATCAAGATCCCTACTGAAAATTCCCATTTTATTCAGGATGGCTGGGATTTTATAAAAACAATTTATTTATTTGTGAATCAATATTTTTTAAAATTATTTAATAATGAATAAATATAGCGAAATCGATCATAAACTGAGAAAAGTGAGAATAATATATTCAATTTATAAAATAAATATTACTTTTTTGCTTGATTTTTATACTATGTCATAGACATACACTGATAAAAATACTTAGACTACTCATTATTTTTGTTAATTTCAAATATTCACACATACCAGGGCACATCGCATCAACCAGTTCAAACAAAATAAGAATTTTTAATTTGATAAAACTACCCAAAAATCTTCATTTTATTTTTAAAATATCTTATAAACAGACACTATTTCTAAAAAAATCTTAGTGGTAAAAGTATTAATATAGAGTATTGCGTGTAATGAATATTTAAGAGCAACGGTTAAGTTAATTTAACAATAATTAATAATATAAATAACAGACTCATCTTTTTTAGTTTATCGCATGAAATTATTATTAAAAATATAAAATGAAATGGAAACGCAAATGAATTTAATAATATCCATACTAATAAAAAAAGCTTCTAGTAACAATAAAACATATCGAGAATCGGGCAGAATTCAAACTAGTGCTTTTGTCGCCATATCTATCGTAGATTTATATGAAATTTTAATTTTTTTATTGTTCTGGATCAATTGTTTTGAATAATGTAAATGGAACACTACTATAAAAGTGCCGCTAAATAATCAATCATTATTACTGCTTTTAATATCGTAGAAATTATTCTTATGAAAATGAAAACATAGCACGACTAACTAAGTAGTAAAATTAAATCATTAATCACATGCTCAACAAAGCTATAGTAGTGATTATGTAATCAGGTAAAATCACATAGCAAACTATATTGGTATATCCCCAATCTTCTCCATTAGCCAAGAGGATTATTGAGTTCAGTTATCGATAGTTTCCATATCTCGCAATTAATATAATATTGCAGATTGTATACCTCTGATATGCAATTAACGCGATACGCAAATGCAATTTGCTTAATAAGCAAGTCTAGTGGCAATAAAATGCATTTGCTGTGAAAAATTTATTGATTATGATATTACTGTATAAATTCAATAACGCTAATAATTTAGTAATTTCCCAGGAATGTAGCAAATGATTAATAATTTATGGAGGTCAAAAAAAGTAATTCCAATACTCTCAATCATAATATAAATTTCAATATAAGACGTTATGATTAAATATTTAGTTTTAGTTTTGGGCCCTCTTAAATCTTCTTTAAGCAGAGTCTATATTTTATTAAGGGTGCGTGTGGGTAGATAAAGTTTCATAAAATTTTATTCATTTCAATTTTCTTTTATATTAATCGCTAAAAACATTTTTTTCAATAAAAAAAAATATTTAAAGAAATGATAAAAAAACACAAAAAATCACATTTAGTTACATTATCAATTGATACTATTTATTAATTGGTGAAAAATTCACAAAAAACTGAACATTGCTAAACAAAAATACAAGTTTTATGTCCATCATTACAATAATTCATTTGCTTTTTACAGAATTGCAACTAAATCTGTCTGCATTTTAAACCTTTGCATTTAGAAATTTGTTTGATTATTTTATTTAAATTAAGTTTACCTATATTTTATTTATCCAACCGCCCTCCCGTATTACTTTCATTCGAAATCTGATTCAACACTAATGTAACAGCCATGACATTTTTAATTTTAAATATGAGCAAAAAAATAATCTTATGCTTGTATGACACTATGCGAATTTTATATAAAATCTTATACTATTTATTAAATCAAGGTATTGGATGCTATTTGAAATTCAGCCAATAAAATGCCGTATTTTAATAAACCGTACAAGATTTGATGTAAAAATTGCAATGTAATGAACAGCCATTAAAAAAATTAATAAAACAATTAATGTTATATTATGAAGGGGGGGGGATTAGTGCAGCAAGTTCCTAATGAAGGTTATACTAGAACACTCCGCAAAAGATCATATTTTATATAATTTTCAATAAGGGCGATTCATATAAGTGGGTCTGATCATTAAGTAAGTTCACCAAAGGACTATTCTTATCTTTAAATATTTTAAGTGCTTCTAATAAATTTCATTTTCTACTTTTACTACAATAATGTAAAATTTTTAGTTGACCAATTTCTAGAAATGAATTATTATTTTTTAAAAAATGATTGTCAAATGTACTGTCGGAGTGAGACAGTCTAAAACAGCGGTAGTGTTCTTTAAATCGTATATCAAAATTTCTTCCTGTTTGTCTTATATATCAATTTTTTTAATTACCCATAATGTATTATTTTTGTTCCATTCATTCTTTAGGAAATTAACACGTTGCGTTTGTAATATAATATATAAATATTTTATAATTTTAAATATGTTTAAAATAATTTTTTAAAAAAGAAAAATTATTTAACCATTCAAACAAACAAAAATAACATAAAACATAATTTATGTAAATAAAATTGCAAAAAAATTAAAATGAAACTGGTATTAGAAATATTTCAATTTTGTGTTTTTGATAATTTTTTTATACATAATTTAAATAAATTTCCACAAATTAAATTAAACTAAGTAAAACATTATAAAAAAATTAGTGGTAAATATGAAAAATTTAAGGTCAACCATTTAGCCAAAATTTATTACTTATAATACTGGAAAAGATGTTATGGGATAAATACACAAGATTATTCCAAACAGAATTAACACAAAATACTCAAAAAAGTACCGCACACGATTTAAATCAAACTGGAAAGATTTACATGACTGATTGCCGGAAAATGTAGAATTAACAAGCACATACATTATATGGTATACAAGAAGATCCACTATAGTGTGGATGCTTGAAGAACGAAGAGACTTTACAGTATCTGCTGTGCGAATACAAAACATACAACATGCAGCTTGCACTTCACTTTGGAAAACATATGCTAATAAAAAAAAACTAAAGACCTTGTAAAAACTCCTCAATTGATCTGCGGTCCGGACCACAGTCCAGAGACAATTAGCCAAATACGTCATAAAAGAGAGAATATTGAATAAAATGTCGACAAATGTTTGAAAGGCATTAAAAACGATATTGTAATGTAACAAAAGCGTTGTAAAATATTAATTATTATTAAATGAAGCTGAAAAACGTTCTGAAATGTTGAAATATAAAAAACATTGAAAATGTTTAGAAATATTTGCATAATTTTCGAAATATTATTAAAATTTACAAAATATTGCTAAATGTTACAAAATGTAAAAAAAATGTTAAGAATTGTTTGAAAGAATAATAGTTGCTAATAAAACATTTAAAATTTTTGAAAAATAATAAATTGTTTATTATTACAAAATACTCAAGACATGTCTAAAACTTGTGAAATAATTAGAATTACGGATTAAATAAAAATATTTGAAAACTACTAAAATAAATAGATATGTTGCAGAATGTCAATAAGTGTTACAAAATGCTTAGAAAATATAATAGAAAATAGTTTGGAAATGTAAAGTAAATAATTGCAAAAATTGGAAAATAGAAACAATTTCAAATCAAGTATGTAGAATTTTTAAAATTGTAGAAAAAAAAATTTCATAAAAATGTTGATATAATAGTAAAATGTCAAAAATACAGAACTAATTTCAACACAGTTTCAAAAGATAGCTTAAAAATAAAAATTAAGAAAATGTGAGTGTGGCTTGACTACACCAGAAACAAAACTTTAATTACAACTACAGCTTTGAATCAAATTTCTACAAATCATTTACATTATAATTTAAGTGTATGTCAAATTAGAAAAGTGCGTGTGCTTCTACACCTTAGATTTGTCAAATACAATAGCCTACGAATTTATATTTAGTCAACATTGCATTTTATGAGTGCAATGAATGTAATTAATTTAATCAATTAGTTAATAAATAAAATATTTATTTTAATTAATTTATATATAAAATTAAACCGATTTTGTTATACAGGGTATTCTCTTCAAAAGTATCCAGCCTGGATATTTCAGAAAATCGAGACAAAACAAAAATATCCCAAAAACACGTCAATATTTGTAAAATACAAATCTACAATAAAATGGTGGTTCCTGTTTAAAAATTGCGCCCCTACCACCCCCAACGGGTAGAAGTGGAGAGAGGAGTGTAGCATCTTTAGATAGCTTTTTAAAAACTATTAAAGACGCAATTTGTTTGTTTTTGCGGATCTAATGTGTATTTCACAAGATATTTGACGGCTGCGGTAAATTTAACTAACCCTGTATAACTATTGTTGTTATGTATGTAGTATTGCACTGGTAAGATTTTTAAGAGTTTGGTCACGCAGGACGATTGCCTTTTTCTGAGGAATTTAAATTTAAACTAACATTTACAAATAACAAGTAGCCTAATGCAGGTTGGGCCACTTAAGAAAGATCATGCGTTATCCTTATTTCGAGATTTGAGTTTAGGAGGGTGTAATATAGACCATATCACATGTGTGATTTGAATTTATATATTAACACTCATTTGCATGATTAAAGGGCATCGTACATCTGGTCGATCGGTGGCGATGCGCTGAGGAGTCGCAGACGTCGGCGGAGCTCGACGGCTGCCGACCGCTCAAAAAACAATGTAAAAATAGTGCCAAAAACCGCGCATCACCGCCGATGTCCCAGATGTGCGATGCCCTTAAAACTTGTCATCAGAAAAGGAAAAATATATATTTATAACCCTATGAACACATGTTACTTAGAACCTATTCATAAAATTTAGTTACAACTTTCAAGAAGAAAAACAAGGTTAAGATGTGTTATGATCAGTCATTGATTTATTATTACTTTCTTCCTCACAAAATTTCTTGTGAGGAACGGTTAAATTTGTAAAGTGTAAAGTAAAGTGCGAATTAAGATAGTCAGAGTGACTAGTTGGAAGCATTGTAACATTAATTGTCGTAGGGTTTGTCTAAGGTTCTAGATGTATTGCTTGCACTTTATATTTTTTCCTGGTCAATTTGAACATAATACATAAAAATATTAATATATTAAACATATTTGTCCTTTTACTCTAGGCTTCATACAAAACATCAATTTGTCGGCTGGCTTTTTAGGACAAAAATTATAAAAATCAATTCTAATTCATTTATTGTTTGAACGTTTTGAAAAGTAACTATTTTCTTCCTCAGCAATATGAATTTTAATAAAATTCGAGTAAGTAAAGTACATAATTACTATTAACTAGTGTTTGATTAAAACATATTATACTTTTAGTAAATACTATTAATTTTGAATAATATACACGTACTTTTTAGTTCAGTGAACGACAGAGCAGATATAAAATAAAATACAATGTTTTTAAACATATTTTCATCAATTACAAATGTGTACATATGTTATTTATATACGATAATGTGACAAGGGTCTATTTAATTTTTTACAGAAATTCAATTTGTGGTGAAGCAAGCGTGTAAAGTCAATAAAGTCGTTAGTTATGTACAACTAAAGCAATTAACATTACAAATGGCTGAAACTGGTAGAATCTTCTACAAATAATTGTCTGTTAAGGTGCTCTGCACATATTCAAGCCTAATTGTGTGAATATTTGTTAAATGAATAAATAGTAAAATTAAATTTACCAAGCAATAATTGACTTTAATTAGCTTGTGCAGATTTTGAATTTAAATTGAATTTTAATTGACGCGCCCAAAAATACGCCTCTGTGTGCATTAGATTAATGATATTCAATCTATACAAGTAACCGGAGATCGTAAAAACCATTGTTAGTATTGAATGGCTGCAATAATTTATGTAGTTAAGGATGTTCGCCAATTCATAGCAGACATTTTTTCATTTGGCTTAATGATATTTTATAATCTGGGAAAATTAATCAATCCATTTAATTTCCTAGGCTTTTATTTGTAATTATAAATATTTTTCATATTTGAGCATCCCATCAGCTTTATTAATATTTACTGAACAAACATATACATTTGTATAGATTTAATATGTGATTGAAATTAATGTTATTTGTTCAAGTAAAATATGATATGATATTTTTTACTGTTAAATGGGCAATTAAAATTCGACTATAAAAATATAATTATCAGTAGCATTAACAAAAATGTATGTAAATATTTATTATATGATCAAAATCATAAAATGGTTACTTCTTTTTTACAAAAGCAACTGTCTAGAACAGGACTAGGCAGCACGCGGCCCGCCACGTCGAATTGTGCGGCCGCCAGGCTATTTTATGTTATATTCTTTAATTAAACAAGGTGGTGCGTAATAAAGAAAAATTCTTAAAAAACTGTAAAACAGAAACCCAACAATTTTGTCAAATTTTGTTTATAAACATGCAATATTCAAGAACTCGTGGAAACCAAAAAAAAAATAGCAACAATTTTTTTTAACGCGAACCGAATCCAAACTGTATATTGAAAATGACAAAATACCGTATTTTTGAATCGAACCAAATAATTTGAAGTTGTTCAAACCGGTTTCTTCTATATTGGTGTTATCTTTTCATATCTTTTTCCAGTTTTTTAGATTTAAAATTTTGTACAAAATTTTTATTTAAATTTGTTTCCATAAGAGTTTAATCAAAGTCACAAATTTATAGGACAGTTGCAGTTGACTTACTAAACTTTTGGCTGTGACACACTACAAAACAATAGTTAAAAATAAAGGTTAAAAATGGTGTGTTTTGTTATTTAAAAGTTACAAATTAGTATACAAAACCTATAAAAAATTTGAATTTGCATAAAAAAATTAAGTAAAAAACAATTTTTGTCAGATCTTATTAAAATTTTTTTGGAAAATAACTACTTACTAAAAATGGGACCTTTATATAAAATTTCAAATTACACAAATTAACTTAAAACCAATTTTTTGTAGCATAAATTCACCAAAATTAATTTATTTAATTTAAATGATAATATCGGGTACGTAGGTATCAAATAAATTTTTCGCACAACAAAACTCACATTGTTTCTGTAAGTTTTGTTATTGTATTTAACGAATATATATTGAAAAGTTAATTATAATTATATTATAATTATTTATTATTTATACTTACATTTGACTTGTTTGAATACAAGAGACATAAAGTAATAGTTTATCTGAAGTTGAAATTAGTAGTAATCTGAAGATGGGTATATATCTGTGATCTGAACTGTTCATCACCGGCTTGTGTAACGTTTAGTTCAATAATTGTAACGCCTTTTAGGGTGTGGCATGAACGCCTGTAAACTGCTTGTGAACAGATTGTATCGTGCTTAAGAAAAAAAAACATATTTTCACGGTAACTTATAACGTTGCGTATCAATAGTGAGAATGGTACAACCGTACAATGCAACAAAAATTATATGATTATTTTATAGCATAGCCATAACTATACGCATATTAAGTCCAATTTTTAATAATAAACGACGTCTTCGAAAATATTTGAAATAATTCTGAGAATATTTTAAAGTTTATAAATGTAAACATAGCATGATCGATTTAAAAAAAAAATCAGCAAAACAATGGCACAATTATCAACTCTAACAAACCCTATAGGAAAAGCTTTAATTACAATTTTACCTTTTCAATGCACAAACAGATTTTTCAATAATTGCCTTGTTTGCCGTTGTTTTTGCAACGGAACGCTTTGTGCAAGGATGGCAAAATAATATTCAAACATCCCCACCTCATTATGACATGTTATGCAACCTTAATACTCAAATATATATTTTTTGTGTTCAATGATTTGAATCCAATATTAATAAAACGAAATATGTACATTTATGATTTATTAACAAAACATCTTACATTTCAAAATAATGCTAACGCAATTTAAATCTGAAGTAAGAAAATAAACTTTTCTCCTTAGTTGATAAAAGTATCATAAATTTAACCTGTGGATCGCATCAGGTGCGTCTTTTAAATTCCCCAATGCATCAATCTTTATTCCAATTTGTTAGTATATGATAAAATAAAACTCTTTTATAAAACATAATCTTGCAAATATTATATTATTAAGTATTTAACCTGCGATATTGTACTCAAGTCATCTAAGTTGCATTAAATTGAGTTCGACATTATATTCCAAACAAGTTTCGAAATTGGATATAATTCGATTCAATTATGCGATCATGCCGAATGCAACAAGGCACTTTTCTGTAAACCAAGTATTATGAAATAAACGGGTTGCAGGTGCGAGTACACGAAGTGCATTAATTTATCACGTAAATTAGTGAAGTTTATAAGGGATGCTCGACCTGAGTTTGCAATGTGCTCGCCCTATTGCTAATTGAAGATTACAAATCCGGAGGACTGCACTTAATCTTGCGTTAAAATCGCACTACATTTATTTTGATATTGTAGCTATTGAAACGTGAATTTGGTAAGCCACATATAATTTCACAGGTAATATAAGCAGGAACGGATCGAGATTTTAATTAGTTGGCTAACGAAATGAGTCGGTTTGAATTCAACTATGTGAATAAAGCAGTGTTTAATTGGATGGATTGACCTTTAATAAAATTAGTTCTGTACATATAATTTGGAATATAGAATTTATATGAATGCATTGCTTTTTGTTCTAATTAATTTGGCATTAAGAGTGCTGTGCATTAAACACTAATTAGAATTTGAATTTGCGGTCGCTGGTTAGAACACAGAAAAAATTGACTGATTGGTACTTTCCCGGTAACAAGGCAGAGTTCACCAAGAGTAAGTTTACTATATATTCACATTGGTGCTACTTTACAGAACTCAATTTTTTAGTTGCCAATATTTGTTGTTGCTTACTTATTTGTTAAAATAGACAAACAGTAATTTACAATATTTATTCAATGACTTATTATGCACATTGGCACGAAAAGAGTTTTTTTTTGCAAAATTTTTATGCATAATTAATTATATATTTTTTCAATCTTCCGTGCCTCAATTCAAACTCTAAATATGAAATTAAATTATTAAAAAAAACCTTTTCTAAAATGCATTTTTAAAGTACGTTTTTTTAAAATTTATCTAAACATGCTGTGCATGCATGCTTGAGCCCCAAAAACTTCAATATTATCATATATTTCTTTAGATCAAATATAAATATGCAATACATTTTAAGTTAGTAATAATATATATTGGTAGATTTATAATATGTAAATAATAAAAATTTGATATTACTCTATTGTGTGATCCTCCCTACATTGGTTTACAAATATAGATTTGTGTTCTAACGTAATTGTGATCTATGTGTTACCCATGGAATTAAAAAATAATAATCTATTTGTGTTTATATTATAAAACATGCAGTTTAACCCCAAATTAAGTTTTTTAAAAATTTATTTTTTTTAACTTTTTCTCATTAATTATGATTAAGTGAACCAATTGTTTATATTTGATTTTTTTATGACTTTTCATTACAACGATATTAGATGTCCTATTTATAAGAGGTATAATAATACAAACTCAATATAAAATAAATTATAAAAACAATTTATTTATAATAAATTTTGTATTTACATTATAACATAATTATTGCATAATGTTATGTCAGATTTTAAGGAAAAATTAAGATGTTTTAAGATAATTTTAGCATTGGCATTATCTTTCGTCTCCTTTTTTGGATAGTTTATTTTTTCGTCACTATATTTCTTGAAGTCAAAATTTTCCAAATATTTTGAATGGTTATTGGCTAAAATATAAATGTTTTTTAATATCTACTTCTCAAAAACGTTAAAAATATAAATATTATATAATAAATTTACTATTATTTATTATCAAAGGCTTCAGGTAATAAAACAACAATAAAAAATAAATTTATGATAATTATATTATTATAATATTAGTTAATAGTATGATTTTTTTACAAAATAAATAATCAGAAAACATTAAGTGCGCTAAAATATAGCCAAATATAGTCAAAATTAGCGCGGCAAAACACGGACATCAGTATGTATCGCTCGGGTTAGTACAATAGTATACATCCCCAAAAAGGTGGAAGTAGTTCAGCCGTTTGCTAGAAGCTAGTTCCGCTAGATGGTGGACTTGCATGATTAAGAAGTGACCTCCGTTTTTGGCAACGTCGCGCATTGTGGTTATTATCGAGAGATTGGAATATTAGAGTAGATATGAGAATGCGGGTTTGTTTATCACTCCTTGTCTAGCACACTAACATATAAACTTTCAATGTTAGAGCATTATACATGTTTTGTACATTTATATAATAGTATAGTATATCATTTTAAGTTACATGTTAATGCATATTGCAAATAATATCATCACGTAATAAACAATAAAATTAATCATCATTACTTAAAACAATTAATTCAGTAATTTTACTGTTCTTAAATGTGATCAAACAAAAAATTATATATATTTAGAAAAAGTATACGAGTCGCAAAATTAATATAAACATAAGCATGTGTAAAAATATTTTCACGTAAAAATTAAGGTTTGCTAATTATAATAATATTTCAATAACAATAAAATTTAAATAAGTAATATTATAAATAACTTTGAATTTGAATTTAGTTTTTAACTGATTTATGTATGATATCAATGAATTTATATATTTGACAAATATTATTATCAATTACCTTTTTATTATTTAAAATCTGTTATTAATATATCTGCAAGTATTTCAATGGTAAACGGTACAATTTAAAATGTTTATAACAATAGTATCAAATTTTAATTTTGCAAATTATGTACTATTGTTTCTTTCATAATGTTATGTTATAATTTAAATCGAGCGAAACTTGTCTTCTTCACAAGCCATATCGTTACAAAGGTTGACTATCAACATTACAATCTGTACTTTTGAGACTATACGGAATAGTTTTGTTATTAGAACGGTTTCCTATAAGTATTTCATGTTTAATTTTATTTATAGTGATACTATATGCGGCCTATTTTAACCAAGTATATCCAGATTTATGTCAAATGTAACATAAATTAGGAAATAGTTCTAGAATTTTAAGATTGCAAATATGAATTGTTTTTTTGAAAATTATTTAATAAGTGTAAACCCCAAATATGTGTGAATAAAAAGTAATAAATATCAAAATAATCAAAATAATCTAAATCATCAATGGTGACTTAAATTACAAATCAATATAATTGCACATTTTACTATTGTTAATGTACTAGTTTTAAATATTATTTTTGTAATTAATGTGACATATGTAAAAAAATTGTATTTTCCAAAAGATGAATAAATTATTATTATTATTATTATTATTGAAAATGAAAAATTGATTCTAATTAAATTTTTATGTATTTCCAATATTGCAAGTACACAATTTTTCACGGAAATATAAATAAACCTCTGGTTTTGTACATTACCCTGATATAATATTATGACGGGATATCATTATTTAATAAATTCTCAATAAAAAATAAACAAATTAATGCAGATTCAATCTCGTCTTATTATTATTGATAATGAATGCATGTAGAATTATTTTTGATATTATTCTAAATTAATTGAATAAATCTTAGTATGTATGAAAGTGTATACAATAGGATTTTTTTCAAGTAAATATTGAGCTTGAGGTCCTTCGGCCGTGTATATGTATGTATGTGTGTTGAGTTAAGGTTTGTTATTCTAAAAATTTGCCACCGATCATTTGAGCATAATTAATTGTTTCTTAGTGGTACCAGTTGGCGGTAACGCGGGAACCATCCTAATTCTGATCTATTTGTCGGACGTTGCTGTATAATGTGTTTTGGACTACTTTTCACTCAACTAATTTTATATTCAAATAAACTAAATAGTTTTAACTTTTAACGCGTATTTAAAAATTATAAAACACTTAATAAAGAAGATTTATTTAAAATTGGACCTCATAGAAATTATACAAATTATTACAATCTATCAAATGCTGTAGTATTTATTTTATTACCAAGGTAATTTGGATATTTAGTAAAATGTATGATATTTAGGCCCGCTTTTATAAGCGGATAATATCGGATAAATCGGAGAATTTCTATCCTACGTATAAATGTTTACGAGGACTTTTACCCTTGTTCGGTTTTACAAACGAAGAATAACTATTCCTTTACAATTAAAGTTTGTACTCATTTCTGACAATTATAATACCAAACGACGACTGATGCGCCCTCGTTTATTTATTTTCCAAAGATTGGTATTAGAATGAGTTTCATTTATAAAAAATTATCGATAAGCGAACCACGAGAATATATTTAGCACAAAAATATAATTTTTATGATGTTTCTTATTGGTAACTATGCGTTGCTAAGATAATTTTGCCGTGATAATAAATTATTTTCACTTGTCAATATGCTATTAGATAGGGTATTTTAATAGCAAGCCAATGGAATACCGTATTTCTATAAACTGTACAACTTTTGATGTAATAAATTGCATAGTGTCAGACAACCATAAAAATAATTCATAATAGATACTGAAGAATAAAATGCAACAATTGCTTTTTTTAGATATTGTCTTTTAAGCCAAAATGTTACACAATGTACTTAAATTTCCAATAATTAGTATAACAAAATGTTTAACCGTACTTAATTAATAATAATAAATTATTGTTTTTAATTATATATTTTTTTATATTATCTAACTTAACTGTTTGTTAAGTTTTTAAAATGAATGAATTTGGTGACTCTTATATTACCGAAAAATTAAAAAACTATACTAAGAAATGAATTACTTAATATAATAAAATATAGTGCATATAATACTATCATATTGAGAGTAAAGCGAATATTTAATGTGTTAAAAACGTCAATAGCTAAAATAGCTGACAACCATATATATATATATATATATATATATATAAATATTTGCATACTGACTCAATTGACCTCCGGTAACTATCGGAGGTCAATTGAGTCAGTATGCAAATATTTATATATATATATATATATATATATATGTTTGTGTGAGATTTTTTATATAGTCACGTTTTTCACACTATATATACGCTTTATTCTCTATATAAGATTATT
>JARJEC010013257.1:0-14230 GCA_030264575.1 Tachinus sp. AB-2021 | reverse complement strand
TTTATTATTATTATTATTATTATTATTATTATTATTATTATTATTATTATTATTATTATTATTATTATTATTATTATTATTATTATTATTATTATTATTATTATTATTATTATTATTATTATGCTAACGTCCAATTTACTCAACGACTTTAGCTGCAGCTAATCCGCAAGTTTTTAAACCAACTTTGTTTAAAAATTACTTTTTTTTAATTTCAAGAAATTCAGAACTGTAAGTAATGAAACGAATAAACTTTTACAAAATTTTATTTATTGTTTCATTACCAGTTTCATTATATTAGCATCATAAATAAAATTATTTAAAAATTACATTACCGGGTATCAGCTTGTATTTTTACAATTATTGATCATTTTCTTGGAAATTTCAAGCTCATCTCGAGATCCAATATTCATTAGATTATAAAACAATTAAAACTCTCATTACAGACTCATTAGGCTTTATAAAGTCAAGTAACTTTATACATCTCCCACAAGAAACATTTTCTCGAGTTAAATTTGAATAAAAATTAATCTATAATCAAAATTATTAAAAAAATCGCAATCACAGATTCGATTTACTTTTGTCTGGAAATACACAAGAAATTGTCTTGATCAATTAATCATCTAGCTATAAATAGCGTGTCGGTGAATTTGACCTACATTCGTGACCCAATTCCGGTTGGAAAATCATTTTCCCGTATTTATTCAGGTGAATCCTCTTCCGCACAATTTAAGTGCGTGTATAAATATATTTTTATTTTCATTCATTTGTAACAGATTAACGCGAAATGAGATTTTTTCTTGTAATTGAATTGCGAACTGTCTGAGGCGATTCAATTAAAGTCCGGGAGGGATGCTGGTACTGCAGAAAGGATGTTGATTTCTGATTGACGTCCGATTGAATTTATATTTCTACGAGGAAATTTATTAGTTTACCAGAAAATTTTATTTATAAATCAAGGATGACATTTTTTATCGGATTTTTATTAACGTATTTTTGCTCCGTAAAATTGATTTATAACGTTAATCTTATTGCAAAATATGGAATATTAAATTTTGCAATATACAATATTTAAATATTATGGAAGTATATTTTTTAGTTAACATATAAATTGCAAGATGTCTCAGTGTAAATACATTTTTTTTATCTAAATATTGATTTAATTTGAAAGATATTTCGAAATTATTAAGCATAAAGTGGTTCGTTATTATCATTGCGTCATGCAACAATAGAGTTAAAATTATAAACTGAACTCGATCAAATATATCCTGTAAATGACAATAATTTGAAAATGATTCGGGTGATTTAAGAAAAAAGTTAAAATAATTTTTGCTCATTTTACATGATTTCCATTTTATAAAAGCAAAATCTTATCAGATAGATGAAAAGAATGTTCAATTTTGAGATAATAAAGCAAAATCAAAGTGCATAGGATATCTAAATTTGCAAATATATTATCAAAATTTTACACATTGGCCAAAAAGCTTGATCTAACTTTTCAAATATCTGAATGTGATAAAAATGCTGGATTAAAGCTTTTATAACAATGTGTATTCATTAAGTAATCTTCTCTATAGTCTATCTTACAGCTTTTTCCACATTCTTCAATATGTTTAACGGAGCGAATGAATTGTCAAAAATTAATTTTAATATTAATCAAATTTATGGTTAATTTTGAATCGAGATTATAAAAGAAACTGAATTAGTTAATTTAATTATTCTATTTTACTTTTTTACTCCAATGTTTGATATGGAAACATCGAAAGCAATAAGTTTAATAATAATTTATAAAAAATGCCAATAATCGTTGAATGACTTGGTTTTTGTAATACTTAGATAAAATTTGTATTAAGCTTGAAACATATTATTTGTGGCATTTAAAGTAATTTTGGATTTTTGACACGAGCAACATTGATGAAAAAATTGTAAGTAAGATTAATAAACTTTTTTGTAGCTTTTATCTTAGTTTTACTTAAATCAAATTGAATAAAATTTGATCAACGCTCAAAACTAAACGTTCGTATTTTTATAGTTATTGTTTTTGAAGCTTACAGCATTGACAAAAACAAATTAATTAATAAAGATTAAAACATATTTTTTACATTTTTATCATTGCATTGGTTAAAATAAGATTAAATAAAATCGACCGAAGTTCCGATTCGTTATTTTTTTAAATGTTTATGCTTCTTAGTGAATTTTTATGTTCCACAATTAAAATAAGAAAAAAATAATATCGTTTTATTGTCTATTATGGTATGCTACAAAAACTTTCAGTTAGGGTATTATTTAAAATTAAAATCATTTGTATCGATAGTGAATTTACTCATTCATTCATATTAGTACTGCGTAGCTGATACACTCTTATCAAGTTATTGTGTTTTAGGAAATTAATGAAATCATTGCGACATCCGGTACCAATATAAAAGCAATGGACGATAACGTAGATATGAGTAATAGTTAATTGAATTGAGAAATTGTAATAATAATAATTATATAAAATATCCATAAAGATGTCCCTCTTTATCCTCATTTATCAGAGATAATTTTATCAGTGTCTACATATACTCAAACTTACCAACAACTTTCTCAATTATGTTTGATTTTGGTTAATATACGTGTTATATTATACAGGATAATTTTTTGCTCACCAACATGACAGATCAAAATACTAGTAAATTTAAGAAAAAAAATTATATATACATATATATATTTATATAATTTTTTTTCTTAAATTTACAAGTATTTTGATATATATATATATATATATATATATATAAATATTTTTTCTCTCGATTTGAATTATATATATATATATATTATTCAAATCGAGAGAAAAAATATTTTTGAAACCCAAACCGGAAACCAAATTATTTTATAAGAGTGACCCAAGCTGGAAAGCTGTTTTGTTTTGTTATTTATGAAGCTAGACAAATAAAATTTATACGAGTAAAAACACATAAAACATGCAATTGATTGTGACGTTTCTGAGGTCGGCATCACTTCCCGATATACCGAAAACGACGCAATCTTGCAAATTTTAAATGAAAACATATATTTTTTCTTTGTTATTTTGAATTAATTCAAAACAAAATCTGTTTATCGTCAATTTTTGTCCCCATGGCAACAGCAAAAAACCTTTTTGCATTTCGGTAGCTCTGAATTAGATAAAATGGTTCAAAACCAATAAAAAATATTTAAAGCAATAATTTAGGTCATATGGCATTATTGGCGCCTTCTACTTCGTCGCAAAGAACGCTCTTGTAGTTTTTTAAAAGTCGATTTTTATAAATGAAACCGTGACTATTCGACAGAAGATATTTTTTGAATGCAATGATACCAAACACTTAACATTCTATTAGAAAAATAAATCTAAACTATGTCATTTAATCCATCAATAATCGGATATTAAAAAGGAAAAGATAGTTAGCCATGGAAACAACTGCAAAGCTGTTGGTGCTTTACGACAACAATTATTACACAGCCACACAAAAAAAAGTTTAGATCTGGATAAACTATACCTACTATACGTTTAAACCTATACATTTAAGACCAAATCCCCTTACACCATAATATTATAACACCGTAGCCCCATAGCCTCATAACCAATAACTCTAATAACCAAGTTACGCAGTAGTCCGATTGAGTAACGTGGTTATTTTAACCATCGGTTATGGGGTTATAATGTTATTGAGGTTTAGGGTTAAATGTATAGAGTTATATAATTATTTTGAGTGCGCCGCTCTCTTTTTATCAGTGGTGAACAACTTGTTTTTCCAACGGGCCTCCTGATCACAACAAGACTTTTTGTGTAGTTGTGTTATTATTTATTTTAAACAGTCCATAAAAAATTACGATTAATGAGTTTTTATATTCTAAATAATGTTTTAATGGCCAATTTTCTTTTTGTCTTTTTCCGGTTTAAATGACATTTAAGTATCGAAAATATTGATAAAACTACCTCCTAAGAAACGTCGTTTTTTGGCTTGTAACTCATTTACTTAGAAAGTTAAGAAAATAGTTTCATACAAAAGTTATTCAAAATATTTTTCTGTATATTAAAAAAAAAAGGAAAAAGAAAATCCAATCAATAGCAACCCAAATTTAAAAATCTTATTTATCTCGTAACCCACAAGGAAATTTTAGTGGATTTTCATGGTTCGGGGTTCCGTTGAGACCTTTTTAGCAAACAATTTAAAAAATACAATTTAATATATATTGTTAAAATAATGCACTTTTTCAGAAAGGTTTACTGGCCCATTGGGGGTTTTCTAAAAGAGAAGTGTACGCCAATGATCCACAAACCATTCCAGAGCTCAATAAACAAATATGACGTCTCATTAATGTAATTAATCCGCAATAATCCTAAAATTTTGCTAAAAAAATAAACCTCATTTGGTGTCTATTTTGGCCCCAATTTTGATTATTTTTATAAGTTTTGGTAACAAGATCAATACATCTTATGGACACCCTTTTACGTGAAATCCATGGGCGTAGTCAGTAGTTTTTGCTACTAAATTTTTGAGAGATTTGATGAGTTAAAAAATAAAGTGTTATATTATTCAAAATTTTCAACTTTGCAACTTATAAGTATCTTAAATCTGCATCGCAAAATTTACTAAATTTGCTATTTTTGATATAAAATTTCAAATTAGAAAAATTACCAAAAAAAAATTGGTAAAAATTTACAAAAATCTCCGGCTCGTAATAAGATAATATGTGTAAAATTACAATAACTAAAAAGAATTCAAAATAGGTAAAAACTCGTTAGAATTTACTTATGACATCAAACCAACTAAAATTGAATTTTATAAAAAAAACAACAATAAAATCGACAAATGATATAAAAAAAACATAAAAAAATGCAGTTTTCACGGACATATATTGTATCGGAATTGTAAAATTCAAACTAAGCAATTTAAATTGAGCATAAATATATCATAAAAGTGTCTTGTGTGGTAATTACCAAGCTAGTAATTAAAATTTACTTTAACTGTGCGTAAATAATCAGGGAAACGTCATAAAAATGTCGATTTCCAAAAAAGTAACTTTGTTGGTTATGCCAAAAATAATTTAGTAAGTGGAATCCTATAAATTTTCAACAATTTGTAGAAGCGTATATTGTCTCTACAATCAGTAAATTTTGCAAGGTTCCAATAAGTAGTTCTAAAATGAGAACGTTTTAATATAATCAGTTTAGTAATAGTTATTTGTACGTCAAAGTCAGAAAGTGTTACTTTGCTAGACGGGTCTGAAAGTTACAAAACGAGCGAGGCAAGCGCCAGGCTATGATAGTAAAAAGTATATTTTTGCCCGTGGTGAACATAACACTTTTAGGCGACTGCAGTTTTAAATTTATTTGATTATTAATGTTATGTAGTTTAAATGAAAAACCCCAACTGCGTTTTTGACATTATTTAAGATATCTGAAGCCCAAATTCTATGATGACTCAAAACAATTTGAATAATTTGTTTACAAAAAAAACACTACACGACACATGACGATAAAATCCATAAAACATTTCTGGACATAACAAATACACTTTCCAAAAATCGTCATTTCAATGACATTTTACCGCTTATCTACGTGCAGGGAAAGTACATTTTAATGTAAACAATATAGTCTAAACAACTACTTTACAATTACTTTAATTATAAAATTATTTATTTGTATTACCAAATTGAGAAACTTGATTTTAGCTTAATTTAAAATATTGTACAACTAGAATTTAAAAAATGCAATATTTTACAATTTCCGGCGAAAATTAATACAATACACGTCCGTAAAATGTCTCACTAAACTCGGAGCTTTATTAAAGTAGATCTACCATTCATTATTCATTAGAATATAAAGCAAATTTCGTAACACCTCACATAATATATCCAAAGTATACAGAATACTCAATACCTAACAAAGATATATTTAACACTCTTATAAAAAAAAGAGAATTTTGTAGTTTTACACCGATGGACCAAACATAGATAATAGATGTGGAATTATTTATGTGTATCTACTATTAAATATCCAAACCGAACGTAGAATAAATGGCAATAGTGGTATTTACAAAACAGAAGCATGTGCCATTTGAGAATCACTCAGATTTGGACTTGAAAACAATACAAATAAAATTAAAGTAGCTTCTGATTCACTTTCTGTGCTAAGGATATTATAAATGTATTGTATAAATATAATATGAAAGAAGAACATTGACATTTTATTTTTACAAAAGGCCATACTATAATAAAAAAAAGCGGACAATATGGCTAAACCGTTAATAGCCGGTTTTGCCATATTGTCCGCTTATTTTTTTACGATTTTTTTAACGATACTAAGTGACGAATAACACGAGAGAGGTCTAGAGTATGCTCAGAGGCAAAACAAGCGCTAATTTTGTCTCCGAGCATTTGTCTCTTGGCCTATCTTGTCTTATACGTCCTTTTCTATCGTTGCGCAAAAATTCTTTTGATAGGTCACAGTAAGTTGGTTGTACTATACCTATCAACTTACAAATCTGCAAATCATCTAAGCCATTTTTTTAAATAATAGATGCTACATGTCTATAATAACAAGACTATAATCAAATCAAGGAAGATACCCCGCTGTCCTATATCACATAAATATGAAAGATTCTCCATCTTGAAGTTGTGGAGAATATAAAGATCTGTACCAAATTTTATTTGTCTGCGAGTTATATAAAATAACAAGAGTACAACTTAGCTACTGTTGATCAAATTCAATTCCAATAAACCTTAAATACTTAAGAGCTCTGAACCAAATATTAATATTTGATATACTAGTAGATTTTATTATTTATAACAATATGATCTCATCTTTGTATGCAATTCGACAGATCCCTGGGCAAGAAAAATGTCGAATCCAATGTCTTAGTAAATGCTAAGGTAGTGGCAGAATGGTTATTACCTACGAAAACAATGACTCTGAGCATTAAAATACTTGGTACAAAGTACTTTAACACAGCTTTTTCTTCCTGACTTAAGTAAATAACTATTGCTTTCCATTTTTGTAACAATAAAAGCAAGTTTATATAAAATGTATATACTCTGATATCAAAACTACAGATTGATTGCAATTCTTAACAGCTTTTCAAAAATATTTGAGTGTATATTAACAGAACATGTATATATTAAAATAATAACTTGTATACGGATACTTCGTCTCGTCAACATACTTTCATTAAAAAACGTTCTACTTTGAACAACTTGTTAAATTATAAAGAATTTATTTCAACAAACCTGGACTCTAATATTCAAACCGATGTCGCTTACAATGACCTTTCAAAAGCGTTCAAAAACAACAATATGTTTTGTATGGAAATAATAAACCTTTACAGCTATAAACGGGATCCCACTAGGATCTAATTTAAGGTCTTATGTTATTTATTATGTTTATTAACGAAATCTTTAATTGCAATTTCCACATCTATGCAGAAAATGTAAATTTGTTTTAAACTATTAAAAATACATAGGACTGCAAAAATTTGCAAAAAATACAATTGATTTTTGGAATAGTGCATAATCAATCGTTTGGAGCAGATCCACTCAAAATGTAAAGTTATGCCATATATCCATGCAGAACAAACAAATGCGATCCGATTCATATTTAACATATTTTAATGCATCATTAACTCAACAATGTTATAAAATTAAAATACAAGTAAAAGTTTTAATTCTATTTAAACTTTAACTACATTGTACCAGTCTTATATTTTTTAAGTAAACTTGACTTGATATTTGATCAAATATAAAAAAAAAATAATTGAAAGCATCCAGAAAAGATTTCTGATAGATTTTGAATACGTCAACAATGGTTCTCAACCAATGACAGGTTATCAACTACAAAAGAATTTAATACTACATCCATTATGAGTGGCCAATCAATTACTGCAACTGAAGACCTTCATAAAATAAATCATTATGGATATGACCATTATGCATTTTTTCACAATATAAACACTTACGTGCCTTAAAAAACATTATTCAATACTCAAACATTTACTTGCAATATTCTTACAATATAAATTGAATTTAATATAACTGTGACATTTTTCATAATAATGTACCTTTTAAAAAGAATGTTCTGAAAGTACTATCTAATCATTACTTTTGAATTATTATTATTTATTTTTTAAATTTGCTGTCCTCGCCCACTGCTAGTCTCATTTGCTACCGTCGTTTTTCGCACAAATTTCTGACTCGTCCAGAAAAGTAGCCTTTTCTGGTCTTGATATACAAATAAATATTGTTGTCTATGTCACAAATTATTCATATAGATGAAATTTTCTACAATTTGTAAAAGCATTAAAAGTTTATTCGTCAATTAATCGTAAGCCATTACAATTTTTGCTAGTTAGCTTAAAGTTAAAGTTATGTAAATTATTTAGTACTGCAACTAAAAAATATTTTTGTTTATTTTGATATCACTTTACAAAGAGCTCCATTGGATGTACATTAGTTTAACAAACTGAAGGTCAGTATCAGTTACCAATCCACATCCAATGGAGCCACCAAACTGGTTTGTCTCCACATTCAATTAGTAAGATTAAATAAAATTTTCCTCAATGGACACACATTTCTAAATCATCCAACAAACATTGTTATGCACTTTAAAGTAAAGATAAACTAAAATAATTCCTACAATTTTAATTACACGTCAAAATAAAAACGTAAATTTAACCTTGAAACATAATTGTTGACGTTATTACGAAAAACACAGGTAAATTAAGCAGAAATCTTCAAACAAAAATTCGTCAACGTAATGAAATAGTATAATATAATTGGGTTGTTGACATTCTAGTATATTTGAGTAATAAAAGTAGGTGTGAAGAGGAATAGACAAAACTCGATAAAATTAAATGGTTAAGTTAACTATTTACTGCACAAATGAAGCGATGCAATAAAATGCACAAATAAATAAGTAATTTAAATATATTAATTAGCATGCACCTGGATAACCGAAATATTATTGGTATATTCGCTCAGCTGGGTTTAACGCAAATCAATATAACATACCTGTTGAGTTTTATATGTGAAAATGTACGCGTAGAAAAAATGATTTATATCAGGAACCCAATCGGCGTCGCTTTGTCAAACACAAAAATAAAAATAAAAAAAGTAATTGCACTCGCACGCCCACTATTTACACATTGTCGTACACACGAAGAGACCCTTCCATGTTACTTGGCGGAGAACGTAAACGCGAATCGCTCTTCTGCCGCCTGCGAAAATTCGTGGTAATCACGAAGCGTCGTGACGCATGCGTTGGTCTAATGATTACTTATATACACGACTGCTCGGAATTTTCTACGTGCGGTTAGATGTGTATGATTTTTTTAATTCATTTTTTTTCAAACGTATATAGGTTTGTATTGTATACACGTTTTATCTAGTGTGACAGTATTGAATAAATAATAGGATGTTGGGAAAGGGGATGTCGTTGCATTGATAAGGGACTATCTCATTTTGAATTTACTTTAACTTTGACAGATTCATGGAATTATCTGCTCCCACTTTGAATCTATTTAATACAAGCTGATTTTCATAAAATACATTTGTTAAAATGCAACTTTTTTGATTTTGTTTATAATTATTTCAATTTCAAAGCAATGACGTCATAAATATTTTTTTAAATATCAACGTTATTTCTCCTACAGAATTAAAAAAAATTGAATTTTTATTTATATCGATGCTAATAGTTATACAAAGATTATGCTCATTATGAGTTAGGTTAATTTCAAATGGTGTCAGTTCGCTGCGAAAATGTCGTCGAATCGTGCCCGACTTTTTAATAAAGTATGTTTCTTGCAATTTTTCCTACAATTTTGCTTTAAATGACTAAAGCAATCCTAAAATAATTACAAAAAGGAAGAATAAATAGAATAAACAAGAAAATGAAATATTCAAATTAATTTAAAAATGACTAAAATTGTTAAAAATCAATAAAAAAATCGAGTTTTGTGAGACTTTTTATTTAAATTTGGAATCAAAACGGCAACGGCATTTAATGACCAAGTTGTTAGTTAAAATTGATTTATTTTATCATTAAAATGCTTTGTATGACATGATTGTAGCAGCAGTGCCGTAACGAAAGTATGAAGCGATTGTGGCAACTTGTTCCTCTACGTAATAAAATAATGACAAATCCTCTTATAAATTACAATAATATAAATTTAATAATATTTTTCACAAATTTTCAAAATTACTTGTAATAACATTTTAGTACATTTTTCTCATAAATCAAAGTTATAATTCTTGCACTTACGACATTACAACCTCAAAATTGCCCGAAAATTAAAAAATAATTAGAAAAAACTATTTTCAAACGTAAAATATTTTCCAAACATATAAAAAGCAAAAGTTAAGATTTTTGAAAAAAAAAATTGGATATAAAAATGAAAATATAATAAGAAGGATAAAAAAACCGAGTTTTAAGTTTCTCATTGGTAATTAAGATATCTAAATTTAATTTATAAATAAGAATTTGTACAAATTTTTTATTTGTTTTGTAATTGGTGAATAAAATTACAAATTTCTACAAATTTTAAAACTTTGAAGGAAATTTAGAGGCAGAAAAACAGAACAAGTCACAAAACATCCAAAACAAAGTTTGATACAAGAAAATTAGCAAAGGCTTCAACTATTTTCTAATTGGTGCGCAGAATAAGCAATTTTGAAACAGTAAAAACCATGAAAAGTAAGAAGTCTTAGTTTTAAACCTCAAAATTGTAGGCAAAATGTTTACAATTAATGGTTAGGTCTTGATATGTACAGAAACTGTTTTGTGCTGTCTGGAAATAACAATTTTTGTCGGTTTTGAAATCATAGAAACAATTTATAGGCAGGAAATTTTAAATTTTAATAGTTGGTAGAACATCTAAAAATAGTTTGTAGGTAGTAGCAATTTCTACAAAAATCTAATACGAACACAAAAAATTAATTATTGGACTAATAAAAATTGCAGAAACAATTAAAAAGTATTTAAAAAAAACCATGAATAACATAATTTTTGTTTTAGCGATCTGATGTGTATTTCTGGAGATATTTGACTATTGCGGTAATTTTGACTAACCCTGTACATGTTTGTTGTGTGTATATTGGAGTATCTAATTAAAGTAAAAAACAATTAAAAAGTTCATTTCAGTTATGTTAATATTTGAATTTGAATTTACATTACTCAATAAATTCCGATTGTTGCCAATAGTCTTGTCGCCTCGAGGTCATCAATTTTAAGTGTCTAAAACGTAAGCATTATTTAAAAAAATAAGCCTTGATGATTAGAAAAAATGTAACTGCTTTGTAGTAAAAAAAAACCAATATAGGTAATACTAAAGCTTCAAAGACAATTTAGAGGCAGTTAAAACTTTTAAGTAGTGATCCGCCAGAACCTCATCCAGATCCGGTATCCGGCGGATCCGGCCAATATTCAAAAGAATCGGTGCCGGCCGAATCTAAATAACTATCCGGTTGGATTTGGCCGGATCCGATTTTCAAAGAAATTTCAAAATTTTTTTGTGTTGCAAGAAGAAAAATATATTTTTTTCTATTAAGAAAAAAAGTAAATAAAATTTCCAAAATTTAAAATTTAAAAATTGAATGAAAGATTCAAGCTTGCGATCTATTGGTAAGCACATAAAACGAATTTCTAGACTATAATGTGTCAAATGACTGCAAGTGTTTTGCGATTGGTTTTCAAGAATATCAATTTCAAGCTTTTTTAAAAAGCACCAATTTGGAGAATGAACAATAAATTTTTAGATTGTTTCTTTACTCTTCAGTTTCTGTACGTTTAAGTTTCAGGCTGCATTTCAGCACAACTTAGATAATCTTAAAAAATATTTCTTTGGAGATATCTCCTAAAAGAAAATTTTAATAAACAAAACTATCGAAAAAATGTATGAAGAATGAATCATTAAAGATGTAGTTGCAATTAATAGTTAACAAACGAGAGAGATACAAAAAATTTTAGTTGCTTAAAAATGGCATTTCTATAATATCACACATATAGCACACACACACACACATATATATATATATATATATATATATATATATATATATATATATATATGAAAATTCAAAATTAAACGGTTTTGGAAAAGTAACATTTGATAACGTTTTTTTGCATTTTATTTAAATATAATATATTAATTTTGAAACCGGGGACATTTTTAACTTATCCTTATTAATTTAATAAAAACGCTTCTATTCAGTTTTGCTCAAATGAAAAGCTGTAATAGTTCTTAATTTGCAAAACAAACCAATTTTTTGTGTTATTTTAAATAACGAAACAGATACATATATTCATAAATTATCTAACATATTTCAAATTTAATTACTTTGAACTAATTGCAAGTCTAATATACGTTTATCAATATTTTCAATGGTAATTTTCCGCTGCAAATTTGCATTTATTTGTTTTCTATGTTAATTAAGCAATGATTATCGCGTAAACATGCATGTTGAAAATTTTGTTGCACCGCATGGCTCAATTACTCGTTCGGAAATGATCATGTTATAAAGGTTGGATGAATTTCGACGGATGGTTTCCTTTCAGCTATTGATTATTTTACACCTGAGAAGGCCATAGATGCAATTAGTCTTTGCGCTGCATGAGCACGTACTCGATTATCTTTGATGATTATGGACGGATGATTGTAGTTTGGCTATTCCGTTGATGCTTTTTTGGGTAGCTATAATGTATAAAGCATTTTCAGGTTTATTGTAATAAATTATTAAACAATTTACTGTTTTTTTAATAAGAAAAAAACCCGTTTAGTTTATATGGTAATATATTCTAAGAGAACATTATTTATTTTTTATAGTCATAATTATTAAGAAAAATATAACTATAATAATTTACCAATATTTTACTATTGAATTTTAGTAAACTACACTATGACAATATTTTGGTTGAGATTTGTGAAGCAAGCAAGGGATATCAGTGGTAGAATTAATAGTGCATAGCAGCTCAAATAACTTCAAAAGCTTTAGATTGTTTCGAAATTGTTAATTTTAAAATGAACGTAATATTACTTACTGTATTAAATTTTGTAAATACAATTGCAATATATTTTTGCATAAAACGCAATATCATCATTCTTAAATGTTAAACGTTTCAATTTAAATATTTAGTTTTGAAATATAATGTTCTAGGAAACAATAGCGATTTTTTTACACATGAGCATTATGTGTCATAGTTATGTAATGTTCGGCACTCCAACGCTTTACCCATAAGTAAGACTCAATACTGGCAATAAATACATTTTTTTAAGTCGCGGGTAAGATATTATTCTTATTTATATTTGCGGAAATGGAAGTAAACGGAGGCGGTAAGTATAGACTTGACAGTTTTTGTAAATCTATCAATTACTGTATTATAACATATGTAATTATGCAATTGCATGATGCAATATTGAAATAAATAATAAATAAATGTTATATGTAAATTTTTACATTGTCGGTAGTTAATAAAAAAAATATATTTCAATTTTAATTGTTTCGTGTTGTGGTTTTTCTTCCGCCGCGGAGTAAATATGGTTGCATATCACACGTTATATTGAACAAAAATATTAAACTTGCTTGTAATACTTGTTTGTGGTTTGATTAATTTTTCTATAATTTTTCAGAAAACTAGTTTAAGATATTTGATGTTTTGTTATTATTATATAGTATATAAAAAAACTAAAAAGTTCTTGTTTTATTAAACAAAAATGCAATTAAATGTAAATAGATTTTAGAAATGTAATTAAAAGAATGAAAAAAGTTTCTTTTGGAAAAAAGTCCCTAACTACATGACACAAATGATTTAAAAATAATACAGAAAATTGAATTTATCGTTAAAGTTGTGTAAAGACGTCTTACAAAGACGAAAAACAAATTACTTCGTATAATACAAAAACAACTTGCGTATTACAACTAGTACTACTCGTAATGTAATACTAATTTTTTTTAAAGTAAAATGTGAAAAAAAAAATAAAAAAAATAAAAAATAAAAATATATATAAAAAAACTAAAAAATTTAAAATAAATAAATAAATAATTGAATAATGAAACAGATACAATTGAACAATATAATGAAATAGTCTAAAATCAACCATAGGCGCGTTTCGAAATTTATTTCTCATCAATATGGCTTTATTTCAACTAATAATTGATAAACAATGAAAGTATGAAAAATTGATAATAACTTACACAGTCAGCACAGTTCACTAACATAATT
>JARJEC010013251.1:0-20019 GCA_030264575.1 Tachinus sp. AB-2021 | reverse complement strand
GTTTTTTATATTACTTGTTTTTTGTTCATTGCTTGAATTTTTAATCTCTGGTAGATTTTTCGTTATTTCTTCAATATTTTCAATAACGTTATCTGCACACTTATGCATTGATTGTTTCACATGATTTTCATGTTTTAATAATTTTATTTCATTTGTTAACTTGTTAATTAGATCTCTCAAAGGCTTCACCTCCTTATTGAAGATATAGGTAATTAAATCCTTGAAATCCCCACTTTTCATAAATGATATGATATGATCCTCACTAGTGGATCTTAGATCCGTTCTACCCACATTTAATTGCTATTATTAATAGCATATACTTAGATATTCAGTAACTTTATAGAAGACGTGGTCGGTAATTTGCTTATGTGCGCAGCACGGCACAACCATACGCAACGACCGATAATGTGCCTGCATTTTATTTGGTTACACGAAGACCAAGACCAAATTGATAGAAAATTTATTTTATCTGGCAGTATTTTAATTTTATCTAGTTTAAAGATCATTATCTTAGATAACGTAGTCTTTGACTACCAATCATTCAATGCCACTTCCATTTCCGTTCAACACTTCCTTTCTATTCATTTGATCCGCTCGTATCATCCTGCATTATAATAACATACGTTCAATAGTTTCATTAACACTTCCACACATATTGCTTTTTCATTTCATATAACTCAAGTTTTAACACATTCTCCTTATTTCCATACCTACATTTTGGTATAATCCTTTTGTCACCTAAATCTATCATTTTCTAAGTACAATTGTAAGTCTCTATTTAATATATTTGCTGTATTTCTCATTGCATCTAAACACACCGTTGTTTACTCTCGAAGGCATATGAACATGCCAGATGCAAAAAAAATGCATAACACAAGAAAGGTCTGAGTATGCTCAGAGACAAAGCGTCATTTTCTATCATTGCCCAAAACCGCCTTCCATAGATCAATCTATATTGGCTTTGCTGTAAAATATATTAAAAGAAAAAAGTAAGTGTGCTTGGACCACACAGCAGAAGTAAAACTCTTATAACAATTTTTGAAATAACAAATATTAATCGCGGGAATCGAACCCAGAATCCCTAGCTCGTAGGCGGTCTCTCAAAAACTACATTGATATGCGATTAAGTATTTGGTACTGACAAATTATTAATTAATTTATCAAATTCGATTTGTTTATATTGATGTTGCTCCATCTTAGTTCCACTTACCGATTTTGTATTTTACTTTTACTTTTACAAAAAGTCGAAGATATAAAATCGATAAGTATTATTGAGATAAATTTGAGTGACGCTAAATTTGACCTTGAAAAACGCTCGGCTATAGAAGTTTTACTTCAAAGAACAAAAAACACAATATATCACTTAATTATGCCTACATTATAAGGAAAAAACATGTATTATTAAAATATATAATTAATGAAGTATTCTATTTTTAATTTCTGAATTTCTACATACATGACATTGAATATATATAGTGGCTTTGTCGGATGAAATGCAGCCATGATTTGCTGTGTTTGTAAGTTTATATGTCTGGTAGTTCTTGCATGTATTCTATGAGTCATTTATGTGATGTTGCATTTCCTTGAATACGTCAGTTACTGTGTGCTTTTTGGTTTTTGTGAGTAGCGTTTAACTTCTAGTGGTGTATTTTATACATTGTTTTAGGATGTGTTCTGTGCTTTTGAGTGTGTTGATGCATTGCTCTTATAAACGTAAAAATATCATAATTAATTAAAGCGTACCTGTTATTTTTTCAAGATTATAAAAACAATTTTCTGTAAGAATTTTTTTCAAGTGATTTTAAAATATTAGAAAAATCTTTGAACATTTTTACATTTGAGGCAGCATGTTAAAATAACAGATTCTAGCATAGCTGTAATTACGATACTTAAATTGATGATACTGAATGAGGTGATCCCTTGCTCTACGAATGTTATAATTAAGAATATTATCATTATTTGTAAAACATAATTTCAAAAAGTTTTAATTGCTCTACTCGGAGAAATAGCAGCAAATCTTGTAACGCTGAATGCCAACCAACACTCCCACTGTCACTAAGCAATCTAGACAAAATCTTCAAGAATCTAAGATCGGTGTAAACCGTCGCGTGTCTATTAAAACCAAGCCTCGCAACTACTTAATAAAACTCCATGCTTAACTACAGTTCGAATAATTTATTGACCAAGATGTGATATTTTTCAAAATCTCATTTATTGAGCTGTTGCAAAACAAACAATTTGTTTCCCATTTTGTTTAAAATTAAAATTGTGACTCATCTAATTAATCACACTTTTCCAACCGCACACTTGCTGATTGCATTAAATATTAATTCTTAAAGAAAACGCTTATTGAGCTATGATTGAAAAACGGTTACTAAAAGCGTTTTCATATAAATAAATCAAATAATGCGCAAAGCTAGTCAAACGAAAATATGCAACCTTTGAAATATGTCTTCTGTTGTAATTCTATTATAACACATAATATGTTTGAGTTACCTACGACAAGCAATAAATCTAACAATAAAAGCATAGGAAATATACTAATACACTGCATTGAAAAAAACAGAAAATAAGTATTCATAAATAGTTATAGTTGTAGCATCTAGAATATAAACAGGTTTATGCACTTCAGTGCTTTTTAGTACACGTTTATAGACGCTCTTATCACTTATCGTCACTACAACATAAACTTACCCTAAAGGATATCTGAAATATTATACTATACATTCTCGGTCATCCAGTAAACTGTAAACTAACATTTTTTTGTTTCGATAGCATTTATGTTACTTTGTTACGGCTATACCAGATTTAAACTCCCTTAATAATGAATCAATTAAAATTATCTTCAAAGAAGTTCCAGGTTACATTTGTAGTTTTGTACTTCAAAATAAATATTAAATCTTTTATAAATATTATACTATTGGACAGTAGAATTAACTTAGTCGGTGTATTTAAAAACAAAAATTTAGTGTTGCAAAATTAGACACATATTTTTTGACCGAAGAGTAAAGAAAATGTATCATTCAGATAGATGTATTAATATTACATAATGCCATGTATTGTGAAACAATTGCAGTACAATAATAATCTTTACAGGTTGATGTGCCAAAACCCACCTAACAAACAATTGCAGTACTAATATTTATTTTTTTTATTAGTTGAATATTAAGTTGTCATTTTTAATCTCCATTCTAAAATATAAATAACTTCTTAAGACATATAATAATAATATCTTTAACAAATTTAAAATTTATTATAAGGAAAATGGTTTTCTTAAACGAGACGAATTTTCTAAAACAAATTATTAATGTTACTGAACAAAAATTTATATTTGATCAACAAGAAACAATTAAATGACATACGTGTGGAGAACACATCAAGTAGCACGGTTATACATGGGAACAACATCACACTTATAAGATCTCGTTCTCGCATTTGTATCATTAATCGCTATTTAAACCTTACACATATAAGATTAAATTAAATGAAATAAATAAATTTAATAATTCAAGAAGTTAAATTAAAACTTATCACTACAAAATGAATCAAGAAGCATTTTCTCAGAACAATCCAATTCAATACGTTTTTGTGTTAATAAGAACTTTCAGAATGCCCATTATTGTAGGTATTTTAATAATTTGCTGTAGAGTATTTTCAAACTAATTTTCTCAATTAACGTTGGAACTAATTGCACCTTTGTAATGTTCAAGCTCATAGAAAAGACAAGCGTTTTCACTACGATATACATTATACACAGATGTCTAAAATTATTTGTAATCCCATTTTCTTTGTAGTTTGTACGAATGATACAAGTGAAACGGAATGCAAAATTTAATTATTTTCTAAACAACTTTCGGATTCTTTAAAAACAAAACATCAGCATGATAATAATAATAAAATAACTCTTCCTTTATATAAATATAATTATGTATTTGCATTACCATTAATCGGTATTCAAACAAATTTAATTATTTTTATTAAGTTTATAAGTTTGTTTTTTGATGTATCACTGCTTATCAGTTCGGTGCTTAAATAAAGCTTATTGATTTATAATAAAATAAATAAAACAAATTGTATCGTCCATCAATGTATTACAACACAATAATTAATCAAAGCATAATTCGACAAATCTTCTTGTTTCGTTTCAATTACGTACAAATACGTATAAGCGAACGTTTTGTGTTGACTCTATTTCTTTCAAAAGAGATTATGAATAATAAACTACAAAAACCTACACTTTGGATGAAGCTTTTTGATATTACATATAATAAATATAATTATTACACAGTTAATTAGACAATAATTGATTAAGAGAACAATTAAAACGATATATCGATATTGTATAGAATAAGGGACCCAATTAGCTTAGTGTATAATTGCATTATAATGATATTTTATTAGTAAAAATGTCATCACTTAGTCATAGGGATCTCCTTTGTTCTATTCATCCGTTACAATTTTCGTAGACGTTCAACATTATAATTATAACAAAATAGCAATTTGTAGAAACCGCTATAATATAATATAAATTAACAAAAAACGACGGTCAGATGGACCGCCATTATTTGATAAAAAGGCCGCATGCATTTAGTTGCACAATAAGCTTGCCTTTAAGAAATTGCGTTAATTTATTTTAATTGTAATTAAAAAAAATAAATTTATGCAGTTTCTATGCAACAATATTTTATTCTGCAAATTATTAAATATGCTACATATAGCTGAAAGGCTAGTTTACGGATGATGATTAGTAAAAAAGTATTCAAATATCTTTATCTATATTCAAGATGTGATGAAATCTAGGTTTAAATAAAAATGTCCGTAGAAAAAAAACTGCTGACTATTTGTGTCCATAAACATGGTCGCTTCTCTATTTTGTCAAATAAATTGGTTAACATCGAGATTTTTCATATCACCAGGAGGTATCTTTACATGTCGCGACAACATACAAATTACCAAAATGAAATTCTGCAAACTTGCAGCAGCAATAATAAACACGTTGTATAATTACTCCAATTTATGTAAATGTAGTTTTAAAATGCTTGTCGCCACGAGTTTTGTAACTTGAGTCAATAGAATTTGAAAACGCGAGACAAGCGACTTGAAAACTTCGCCGATGCATAAAAGCGCCAATATAAAACAACGTGTTTAGAACACTGTTCGTTTTTTAACGCAGCATGATCACTAAATTGTATGGAAGTGGAACGCTTTCCCTACTTGAAAACGGTCCGGTGTGTCACAAAGAGCTGCTGCATACGATGTATACCTATCTTTTTCTTACTTATTAAATCGAACGTACCGCAAGTGTAGGATTATTATTTAATTAATATAATAAAACTATTGCTGCGCGCGTCCGTTTGGTAAACTGTACCAGAACGAGAGTTTAATACATCTTACGCTGGTATCCCCCTTATTTTTTGTCTGCGCCAATTACGACAGTATTATTAGTATTCCAGCCGTAATAACGGTTCTCTTATCTTAAGAGAGCAAACAATTTTAATCTTTTTATTTAAAAACTATTAATAATCATTGTAAAAATTGGTTCCTTGGCAAGTTAATAATTGTATGTAAACATAGAATTTTTAAAAATTATTATACACCAATTATAGTTTTTAAAAATAAAGCTGTTAGTCAACCCCGCCATAACAAGCTATTTTGTTATACTAAAAGTAAGTAAAATACTGAAATAACAAACACACAAGATTATAAATTTACATCCCTGTTTGCTTTTGCACAAAGGAAATATTACTTAGATGAATAACACTGTAACTGATTTATTGAAGTTAATATCGGAATATGATCAATAACTTGCACGCGAATTGAATTGTAACAGAATTGAATTAACTCGACAGTGTACAATTCAGTTGTAATTATATTTAATTCTACAAAGTTATTAATGCAAACTGAACTTCACAATGCACCTATAACTTGTTCATTAAAAAGTTGATCGACAAAATATATACTACAGGTGTTGATACTTCTTTTAATTCTATGATATTTTGCATAGGCTTTATGCTTATATGTTACTGAGCAATGTAATTTCTTATATCAAATCTTGTATACTTTAAACTTTTTAGGAAACAAGTAATACCAACCAATAAAACCTTATAATTTAATATTTGCTCAATAATAAATTAGTTCTTAGATAGAGTACAATTGAGAAAAAATAAAAACCTATAGCTAATAATAATCTATAACACTCTCTAATATACTATATTTTTATTCTATAAATAATAAATCGTTTCAAAAGTTTAATAATGCTTTAGCAATTACAAATAATAATAATTATATCATTATTATCATAAATATATGTAGAATGTGATGAACTGATAAAAGTCATTGATCAAAAGCTTTTAGCAAGTATGTTGTAAAGTAATTAATATAATTGCTGTTTTTAGTAATTACTATTTAATTATATTTAGTATGAACTATAATAAAAAACGAGTGAACATATTGTTTTTATAAAAATGTAATTATCAGTTAAACATTTTCATGGTCACAATAATAATATTGTATAATACTGACATCCTTTAATTACCGTAAATAATACTAACTTGATGTATATGCAAAGGCAATAGGTTGCTATTAATTAATTAAAATTAGTCATTTTACTAATAATCAACAAATTTATAGATTTAACCTACAACCTAAAAATAATCTGATGATGTTGCAGTTTTTATTAAAAATTGTTTTTGTTAATAGCATACATTTAATTAATATATAATATACTATCTTAACTAAAAATATATTTTTAAAGATTGCTCAGTAGATAAGAAATATATGTTACGAGATATTATAATGTTGCAGTATTTCCAGATATTTATAACCCTTTCGCGTTTTAAAGTATATGTGTGTTATAAGTTGAAGACGTTTGCTTAAAATTGCAGTTTCCTTGAATGTTATTTTATTTGACCTGCGATAAGAGATGCATTTAAAAAGAACAGGAAATGTTCATAATATTTGTCATTAATATTGCAAATATATTTATAGGTTGTGCAGCATAACAGTACGCCATTATTTTCCGCCTATGCTTGCAAATTGATAGTGCGTTTAACAAATTATGATAATTTAATCGGTTTGTTTACAAATTTAATTAAACCATTAATAGATTTTGTAAAACTATTACTAGTTGTATTTGATCGTAGCTAGTAGATCAAGATTTTGCACAAGTATTCATATTATAAGCAAATTATAATTCAGTAATGATGAAACCGTTAAACTCAAAATAATTAAATAAATATAAAAATACTCACTCCTAGAAAAACTAATACTAACGACGTACATTTAAAATACAATATAGCATTATTGCCGCATGGCGTGATATAAATACAAAGAATTTAATTCTCCTTTGTAACGAAATGCTAAAAATTAAAATTAACTTCAATGTGAAATCCAATTTAACACGGTTAACTATATTAAAGTTAAACGCGGTCTTATGGAAGCATGTGCACCAGATTGTTTATAAAAGCACCTTTTGTAATACAATTAATTTTCACTTAAAACTTTTAGTGTTTTTATTGCTGTTGCACATGCATTATGAATTTAAATTCAACCTCGTTTCTTTGTCTAACTAAAAAATTGATTCCTTAGTTATAAGAATTCAACTAGATCAATGTAATATTATTCAATATAAAAATTATTAGTGCACACAAGAATCTTAGAATTTAGCTATGGAATGTGAAGATGCTTTAATTAAACTGTTATATAATATTAAATTGTGTGCATCACATGTTTATGTAACTAGGAAATAATTTGGATTGTATAATTGGTATGTCGTGCGTTATTTTGGTATTTTAATAACTAGCCTAGCAAGTCCTATTGTATATTTTTCTTAACTTATAATTTAAAAAGTTTTTGTTATAATAATATTATTCTAAACGCTTCGTTTGTCGATTGAATGGTTTTTTTGTAAATTTTGTTTGGAGGTTTATTATTACAGGAATTTTTACATATCATTGGATTTCTTCATAAATTTAATTAGTGTCTTAATACCAAGATCTTTTTATGATGAATTTCGATGAGGTCAGGCTCAATGTCATGCTTATATTGTTATTATTTTGAAGGTCAGGCTTGTATCATGTAATTGTAATTTATCGGTTTATATTAATTTATCAAACAATAATTTACATAATTAGATACTATTTAACATAAAGGTATATTATTTTAATTAAACTTCAAAATCAATCAACAACAAATTGCAAAATTAATCAAGTCAATATGTAATACACTTGTGGCTAGGTATTTTAGTGATATTAAATATAGTGATATTACATTATATATCAATGTTCGAACGTGTTCCTTGGTGTAGAAACAGCAAGCTTTTTATCTCTCTCAAGCTTTGGCCAAGTACGCACAAACCTAGTAGGCACAAATCGGAAGACGCCGCTAAGCTTAAAAGTGGAAGTGGTTGGAAAAGTACACTATCAATGTTTCTTACTTTTAGCTATTTTTCCGCAGTATATATCATTAAGATCGTCAACGGGACGATATTTCTCCTTTTTTTTTAAATGATTAAGAAATGTAAACATGTAATCGTAAAAATGTGTAATGAAAATATTGCAAAGTATTTTCAAAATGTTAACATGTTACAAAATGCTATGTAATTATAAAATTATTTAATAACAAATTGTTTATAAATTTTAAAGAATATTTTCAAAATATCGAAAAGCGTTACAAGATTTTGTGAATAGTCCTAATCAGGAAATGTTTGTTAGATGTCAATGTCTCAAAAATGTTGTGAAATGTTGAAAAATGTCTACCAATATTTTTTGCAAAATATCAAAATTTTAAAATACTTAAAAATGCATGTTTCATATATACCAAATTGAAACAATTTGCAAAATGTTGAGTTTTTTAAAACATACTGGAGGCAATCGGTAACTAAACACCCAGTATTATTTTAACAACATTTCAGGGTGTATTTTATTTTTACTAATATATTAATAATGAACATTTTAGAAACATATTGGTTTTATAAATATTTATGTAAACTTTAATAGTGAGTCACTTTTCCCATGTTTCTTACGCATTGTAGTATGATATCAGCAATGCCCAAAATCCGTCGCTATAGAATACTATTTAAGAGTATTTAATCTATATACACTCGATGGGATTTAAATCCGGCAAATGTAAAAGTCTTAGAAGCCAATCTACATTAGCGTACAATACAGGAACTTAAATTAAATTTGCCATTTATAGCAGGTTAATAATATTTCCAGGGCAAATAAACAACTCCCCACACGATCGCACCTACAATTTTGTTTATCTCCAAAAAGTCTTCTAAAAACAATTCTATTTCTCATTCCAATGCAAGCTTTTGTTTCATAACTGTACCAGTGCAATTCAATGTTGAGAAGACAGGTATACACAAAATGGTCTTTGAATTCTAATAAACCATATTGAGACTTGTTGATGGAAAGCTGTGCAGTGTCAAGCATGTACAATATTTAAAATCATTTGTGATTTTGCAACGTACATGATTTAACCTTCTTTGTTGTTATATTAGCAACAATACAATAACACGGTTTCTGTTAGATAAACTATTATTCTTACTCGTCCAAAGTCACTAATTTGCCAAAAATGATGTATCTTATGTTCTATTAAAGCAGTTTAATAGTTTTTTAAAACAGATAAAATACACCTATTCTAAAAATATCAACATTTTTCAGGTTTGCTGGGTGTCTAAAATATTAATAAATATTAAGCGTTTCCCAACGCCCAACGCTAACAGAAATATTTCAAAATTTCTATATGATTTGATTGTCACAAAAAATGTAAAATTTTCTCAACAATACTAGTGGGCACTTTAGCCCAGAAACATGGTTTTTGCAAAATCTGGAGAATATTGCAAAAATTATCAAAAGAAGTATACAACTGAGCTATATCAAAATATGTTATAAATATAAAGATATATATATATATATATATATATATATATATATATATATAATGACAAGGTACAAAGATTCTAACAAACATGGTAAACAATATATTTAAAAACAGGTGGGGGAGGGATTAGTATAGCACTTACCTAATGAGGCTTATTATACTAGAATACGCACCAAAAGATTAAATTTTATATAATTTCGAATAAAGGAGATTGACATAAGTCAGTCTTATCATTAAATAAATTCACCGAAGGACTATTCTCAGCTTTAAATATTTCAAGTGATTCTAACATATTTCATTTTCTCCTTTCACTAGAATAATGTAAAATTTGTATTTGATCAATGGCCGGAAATGAAAGATTATTTAAAAAACAACAATTTTGCTAAGCATGTGCTGTCAGAATGAAACAGTCTAAAAGACAGATAGTGTTTTTCAAAACTTATATCAAAATTTCTTCCTGTTTGTCCTATATAACGAGCATCACATGTAGAACAACTTATAGACTTCGGATTCTTTTGCGTTGAAAAATAGGGTGAACAGTTTGTTGATATTTTTAAAAGCTACGTAATTCAATTTACTGAGAATTTACTTAATGATCAGCCCGACTTATATCAACCCCCCTTATTTGAAATTATCTAAACTTTAATCTTTTGCGGAGTGTTCTAGTATAACAACCCTCATTAAAGTAATTGCTACATTAATCCCCCCCCCCCACTGGTTTTAAATATATTGTTTACCATGTTTAATCTAATCTTTGTAATTATTATTAACCCCACTTTTTAATCTGTTTGTATACCTATGTCCTATATATATATATAGTATTCTTTTATTCTTTGAACTTGTTCATTCTAATTACATAATATAATGTATTCTTTTATTCTTTGAGCTTGTTAATTCTAATTACTTATAATGTATTATTTTGATCACCGTATGATGATAACCAGCTATTTGGTTGAAACTAGTCCGGTTTAATAAATATGTTTCGTGATAAGATGTATAAAAAGTTGTTGTATTTATTAAAATGCAATATCACATAGTAAAGGCTACCACCATTCAATTTGTATTTGTAAAGTTCTTTAGTTTTTAGTTTTGTATTACTAATAATACGTAATAATACGATTCACAAATAAAGTATTTTACAATTAACGAATACTGGAGTAATGTAGAAAGACTAATTAATGATATTTCTAAATGACTTTTTGAATAGTATATTTGGAATAAAAATAATAGTTATTTGTATTATAACTATTAAAATTAAAGAAAAGTATTCTTTTTCTTTGCGAATCGCAATCTTTCTAATCGATTAGAAACGTGATGAAAAAAGTAGAATTCTACTTTAAGAATAATACATAAAGAAATCGGAAGTTAATGAAAATAGATTACATATTATAAGAAATTATTTTAAAAAATTAAATAGTCAAATGATTATTCATAATAAAATGGCTTCTCGTTGCTAAAAAAAAGAAATATGTTTCTTTACGATTTGTAATAAGGAAATTATGATCCATTTCCATTGAGCGTCCGAAAAAATATCTTTTTTTACTTTATCTACATAAAACAGGAAATATCTTTAGTAAAACTCTATTCAAACTTATAATTAGTCTAAAGCAAATCTGTCAACTATGACGGGAAAATGTTAATTTTTTATTATACATAAAATACTATGTATTGTAATCTGTGGGAATAATATAACCAACCAATAAAACCTTATAATTTAATATTGCAAATGACATGATAATTTAGATGTCTTGCTTTGCTCAACAATAATTTAGTTCTTAGATTAAGTACAATCTAAGAACTAAATTTGAAGCGCTAGTGAATATTCCTTTCATAAACAAAATTAAACAATACTATATACTCAAATCATCATTTTGACGGAAAAATAAAAATCACGAAATAAAAATAAATTGAACCTTTTTAATTAGCATAAGCAAAGAATATTGTAATCTGTGGGAATAATATTTAATAAAGTAAAACAATTTTATCACATATAAGGATATATTATTAAGGATATAGCATTACTCATATGACTATAATCCATTTTAATAAATAATTACACACAAAGCCATAAAATAAGTAAACAGAAACAAAATAAAGCTAGGAACAAATTAAATGTATAGTCATGATTCCGGGGGTGCTATTACTAACAGGATATGTGAACAGTGACCAGGGTCGAGTTGAATGTAGTTCACTCTAGCACATATAAAAAATCACTTCATGCGTTGTAAATCCGAGGATCGAATATATTACTGAGATTATCTCATGCATTTGGAATTGAATTTTAGATATGGCATTCACAAAAAATATTGAGGTATATCCCTTCAAATATCTTCCCCTAACACGTTTACCAGCAATTATTGTCTTTCATCTCCTTTTAAGCAATTTATGTATAATAATTTACTTCAGATTCCGTTTAATTAATTATTATGGCTATTTAATTCTATTATAAAATTTACTTCAAACAGTTTAAAGTGTTTGTATCTTCATTTTTTTTTAATCAATGTCGGCTAGCTATTAAGACAAAATTGGTATTGCATTCGTGAGAATTGAATTGTGATAAAAACAGGGTATTAGTTGTTTACTTAGCTAGTTTAAATTACCCATGAGAGAAATACTCGTATACTGTGCTTAAAAATTGTTTTAATAATAAAAAACTAATAAACTATAATTTTTGAAAATTTGCCACCTAAATTATTGAGTTTTTATCACTATTCGTCTTTGACTCATAGAGATTTATGTTGATTCAATAAAAATGAAATAGTTCAAATAAATTTCTACATGCAATCAAAGTTTTCACAAAATAGCTAGAAAATCGTATTTTACAAATATAATAATATTTTATGGTTGGAACATTAACTGACAAATATCGTTGAAAAATTCAATTAGTTATTGCAGTTGTAACTAAGGAAAGAGAATATTATTTATTGTTGAATCACCAATAAGAACCAAAAATGATTATCACTGTAATCAAACTGTAAACTGGTAAATATAATATATAAAAATGTTTTGTTGTAATTGGTCTGAAAATGTAAAATACTGCTTTCATCAAAATACTATAGAAAAAAGTTTAATTTATACAGGATGATTGGCAAAGAATGCGACATTTGATCTATGATAATATTTAGCAAATCATGCATAAACAATATGTGTTTCATATAGATACTGTGTGTTCAATAAAAATTATAATTTTTGTAACAACTGAAAAACTAATATACCGGATGTGTTCAAAATTTTCGCAATTTATTTTTTATATATGAGAAATCAAACTATATCATAATTTTCGCCACATTTCCAATCAACTAATGCTATAACATTTTATATGGTTTTTATTAAATTGTTTTGTATAAATATATTATATTTTTAAGATTATAATATGCCATCGGGAAGCAATTAATGGCGCTAAATATCCCATGCAAACTTTTAAATTAATAAGTCTTAACTCTACACACACATAGCTACATAAACACGGCTGAAAGACCTCAAAATCGATGATTAGTTGGATAAAATCTAATAAATACAAATACTACTAATAGATATATGATAGGCATATACGAAAAAGGAAATAAAGAATATTTTTTCTCTTTAAATACCTACACTTTTAGTTTGTAGTGTAAAAAATGTATTTAATAATAATAATTTAAAAATATAGTTCAACTAGTATTCCAAAATTTATTTTATTTTTCCGGAAAATGTAATACAAAATATCTCACGTAACGCTTAGTTTTAAAATACTTGAAACGAAATGCCTCAATTTAAACAAACTCCTTGCCCGTAATGTGTCATTTTCCTGACTTCTTTTTAAATAACAATTCATCAATAAACTATAGCAACTTGTAGCAAGTATATTTTTTTATTCAATAATTTTATCATAAATTTTAATTAAAACAATATGTATTAAAGAAAAACAAATAACTTACATTTATAGAAGTATAAATAAAGGTCCAATTGGAAACATACCTGAAACAACAAACAAGTATTAGATAAAAATAAGTTTCAAACAAGTAAAGTCACGGTAAGTGTAAGTGAATAAAGTCAATTGAAATCTTCTTTCGGCCAAAAAAGTTATTACTTTTCTAAGGGATCCCAGTATGTCAAACGACTTTGACAACTCCAATTTACTCAAATTTTTGCTGAACAACAACGATATTAATTAAATAAATTTACAAAATATTTACTTCATTTATTTTCCTTTGCGGAGCAGATATTGTAAAATACTTCTGAACAGAATTAAGTTGAACCAACGTTAAATATAAAGACACTTCGCACTTAATACTAAATGTTTTATAACAATCAGAGCGCGGATTTTTTTAAATTAGCAGCTTTAAAAGAAAGCACTTAAAACTTAAAATACTCTTAAAGCCTGAAGAAGCTTTAAAATAAGCAACAAAACATTAAAAAATTATTAAAAATTAATATTTTATAAAATATTTAGATAATTTTCTAATATATTTGTAATATATTAACACCATTTTTTAATATAATTATTATTGATTATAAAAAATAACTATTACACCAGGTGAGATTGAATCTGTTTTGATATTTTATGAAATAAGATAAAAAACAACAAAAACATATTCGTATTAAGATGTTTTGAATTTGTAAATAAAAATTTGTTATAATAAATAGAGAAACTTTAGATATTCTTCTAAATTGTCTAATGTAAAAAATTTGCTTCTATCAAATGTTAACATAGGAACTTGTTTGTATGTCTACAGAGGTAATTTGACCAAATTTGCAATAATGCATAAGAACTGAATTTGCTAGAATCACTTAAATTACTCAAAATCTTATTTAATTATTTATTTTGTTTACAATATTTCCAATTTTTCTTTGGATATTTGATAATATTTTGTAATATCCCCACAAACTCCATCGGGTCAGTAATTATTTTTTTGTTCCAATTTTGTAATTGTTGTACATACCAAAGCGTAATTGCATTTTATATGTTGCCAAGTTTAAAAATAACATTATTTTTTTGATTTTTTCACATTCATTCATATAGAAGAATTTCTTATAAAATTGATGTGAGTTTGTTAATAAAAACTAAATTTAGTTGTTAATATTAATATTTAAAAATACTTATTTTGCAAAAACCTAAAAAGCCCTTAAGAAGCTCTAAAATAAACTGATATAAGTATAAGAGGCTCAGAATTAAAAAAAAGTTCTAAACTAGAAAAAAAGCAAAATAAACAAAATTAAAGTAGTGTCAAAATGGTTAATATTCCATAATTCGTATACAAAAGAAAATTGCAAAGAAGCAAAAAACAACTGGATGGTTGCAGAAATTCTCGCGTTACTCCTACAATCCGCTTGTAAATCTCACCAGCTTGGGCCAACTTACTTCTGACAGACGGTACTGTAAATTTAAATCATATAAGACTCGCACTCTTTCATTTCATTATAAAACGTATAGCATCTTGCAATAATTAAATAATAATAATAATAATATTCTTTATTAATCCTCTAAGATCACATTATGATATNAAGATTGAGTTCATTATTAGCTATATCTAAATAATATTGGGTTTCTTATTATTGTGCATATTCTTATTAGTCGGCTACTTTCTTATAATGTTAATAATGATTTTTATTAATCTAATATTTAATACATACATGCATTTTTTACTTAAATTAGTTTTCTGCAAATTTTATTTATTTGTGGTATAATTTATTAATTATCATTATTATTTATATTGAATATTTATTACCCACCTTTAAATCTGCTTGGGGCGCTTCAGACCTTTTTGAATTATAAGATTAAATATAGCAAGGGGTCGAGCTTTTAACATGGTATAGATTTCTAATTAATATGCATATTTTTATTATATTTTAAGGTACTTTATATTTTGATTGTTAATTGTTGTAAAGTATTTAAATTTATTTAACATATTATGCTCTTTTTAATATTTACAACATAAAGTGCATATTTTATTATCAATTCTCTTAATTTGGGGCATAATTCAATATGATTAAATATGAATGGAATGTTAACTTTGTCGTTGGAAAAAGGTCTGTTATTCGAGAGAGATTGTAAATTATTATAAAACTAACAACAGATCTGTCAGGCCCTCTTCACAGTAGGTCTTTAGCGAACGAAAATGTTTTGAACATTCTTGTTGCAATTTGTATGTTGAGACAAGTTTTGTCTACGTGCGAGTGCATTTAAATATATGGTAACATTTAATAAAGTTTATAGTAGATTATCGGTTTTGCCAGTTGCTGTTGAAAATAAGCTTTCTATACGTGCGCTACGCAATGTTTTGCCTCATAAGATAGATACAGTTCATGGCAACCCTATTTGTAAGAATCTCAGCGCAGATAGTAAGCCATTACTGTGCGTGTACCCTGACACGAGAGTGGCGTTAGCACTAATTGTAGTACAATATTTGAGCGCGCTGATTTAGTACATTCTCATGCAAGACACCTCATATAGAAGGTCTTTATGTCAGTATTTTTCCTGTGTACATTATGTTTTTTTAAATTGTTTTAGATTTCTAATTTTTAATTTTTTAGTAGATACATGTCAACAGTATGTCAAAAGATGTTTATTTCAAAATAAGAATTAACGTGTTTTGGGGTTTTCAATTTATATTTTATATTAAATTGGAAAAAAATCAAACTACATATTAAAAAAAATAATATGCACAGCTGAATTATTGAAATAAAGACCTTTCAAATGAGGTGGGTTATTCCATTTAAATTTTTATAATGTGTTTGTTAGACGGAAGGAGGAAACTGACATACATGTCAACAATATGACAAAAGTCAAAAGATGACATTTAAAATAACAATTACGTGTTTCAAAGTTTTTAAATGTTTTGCCTGTTTCATATTATTTTGAGAAATACTTATTTCTGATTCCAAATCTAAAAAAAAATAAAAGCTTTTACTATTAAAAATAAAATAATAAGTTTTTACTGATCCGTTTTACATATACATTTTTATGATTTACGATGAATTATTAAATGGAGCTTAAGTTGAATTTAGAATATTGTAATTATTAAATAATTACTCCGCAATTACGTCATGTAGTAATAAATGATTCCAAAAATTTCTCAGCCAATGTGAATTTTTGGAATAATTTATTACTACATGGAATAATGGCGTGGTAATTATTTAATAATTACAATATAATATAATATTAATAATAATAAAATAATACTAAATATGGTACTAAAAATATAGATAGTTTGAAATTACTAATCACTGAACAAATTGCAAATTAATTTTTTATATATATTTTTTTATATTTATATATATAATAGTAAAAATGAATTTAAATTTTCTACGGTCCAATGAGAAGACGTGCATTAAAAAAAACATTATTGAATCAATTGCAACAAATATGCGTTTGTTTAATTACTGTTGTGTTTTATTTGCTAAACCGGAGCAGAAACAATATTTCCGTAACAATTTTCTTTTTAAAACACTAATTGATTGTATTTTAAAAGTATTTTACGTCCTTTATAGTATTCTACGTCCTTACGTATAGAATATGGACGTGCCCAATTATTTTAATATCTATTTCAGTACTAATATTGAAATTAAAATTAATCTACAATTACAAAATCAATTTATAATGTAGAATTGTAATCAATGTAATTATCATTCTTCTTTATTTAATTAATGTATAGTTATTATTTTTTGTTAAAAAGCTGTTGCGTTATATTATTTAGGTATTTATTTTTTAGCGCGAGTAATAATGTATGGAAATATTTTGTAACCTAACCTAATTCAACCTGACCTAACCTACCTTTGCGTGTTTTATTTAACTATGCAATTTTATAACTTTACCTAACTTAACCTAATATTCATATAAACTGTCATTTAAGTGACAAAGTTTTAATGTGATAAATGTCATAATTAATATTTAATTTTAACTTTTAATCCTTTGCTTGTGCAATTTTAATGTGTATGTACTTTGTAGTTTGCATTTATGTGTTGTTTCGTATCCATGTAAATGAGCATCCATAATCTATATTACTACTCATCCATTATACATATTAGTACTTTAGTTTTTGCATCTATTATCTAGTTCAAGTATAATTTTAGTTAGTAATAAATACTTTAATATTTGCCTATTTTAACATAAATTATATGTAATATTGTGGCTTTTTGGAATGATTTCATTATTTAATTTATTATAATAATAATGTTTAATAAATAATTTTTTTATTACCTTACTTTTAAATAATTAATTTAGTTTAAAAAATTTACACTTACTCGGAAACAAAACAAAATTATAAAAAAACTTTTTTGTTTTTTTTTTGCATACATTTTTATTATATTTTATCCACTAGTTATGAATTACCTTGTATACAATAAAATTATAAAACTTCAATTAATGACTTTTTAATTTTAACAGATATATTTATAGGAGTTTATAAATAACTAAATACTTCTATAATATGCTATATTTGATCAGTGGTTTATTCAGGATTCTAGATGAGCCCCACAGCATTGATGTATTAGTAATACAGGTAAAATATAAATTGCTATATAAAACATTTTGTGGCAAAATATATCTAGCTATGGAATAATAATTGAATATTGTTAAAATTTTGTTTTGTGTGAAAAGTATTGTTTTGTATAAAAGTAGAAAGATTCGGAATTTTGTTATGGTTTTGATTCAAAAACGTGCAGAATTTGTTAAATTGTATTTTTAACAACTTTTTTGCTAATAATCAATCCAACGTGGTTTTAGACGAGCGCAACCTAATCGAAGATCTCCCGACGAAAAAACATTTCGACGTTCAGCAAACGTACTTTTACAAAATGACCGCCCAAACAAAAATATTAAGTTTATTCAAGCAGAACTTAAAACATCCACAAGAAGATTTGTGGCGTAATTAGAGTGTGTGATACTATATGCGTGCATTAAGAAGAATTCCACTTAGATTTATTTACACGTACCTTTAAACCTGAAAATCTCCAAACTAAGATATTTAAAGATGTTTGCAATACATACGTTGCAAACTTTGTAGAAGAACCCAATTTTTGTCAAAAATTCACAAACAGCAACGAAGCAGAATTTCTAGAAGTGTTAATAAGCAAAATAATTGTTTTTGAGGAACAGAAACTCTTTGTCTTATTTAGAAAAGCATGTAGTTTGGTTAAAATAGAAGTTATTCATTGTTCTGAACATATTATTGGATCTTTATTTTTTAAGATGTCATTGGCAATTCAAGTACTGTCGAGAACGGTATTGAATAATAATAATACGAGAATTTACATACGTAGTATGTACGTATTTTAGGTATACATTTTTTTAAAATTAGTTTTAATTTACACTAATATCACTATTTTTTTATAATTTGCATATATAACGCAAATACTGGTTTTAAAAGATACCCACGGAAGCAATTCCGGATAAGAAAAAATCAAATGCAAAAAATTAAGTCTACTTAATTTTTTTGTTTCATAAACTATAACTGGCAAATTGGTTTTATTAAATTAACATTAGAAGAAGGTTGAAATTACTGTACTGAAATATATTGATAAAAAACGTATTTTATTTGTCCGGCTGTAATTCAGTTAGTACCCTTTGAAAAGATTATTTGCATTATAAATGCAAATCATAAAAAATGAGATCCAAATCCAAATCAATTTAAAAGATCAGGACCCATTTTAACAAATCTGTATAATAAATTAATGAAAAAAATGAAAATGTAATTATTTTGAAAACAAATACAAATTATATTTATATACTTACTGAAATGGAAAAAAAACTGTTTTGTATTTTATTAAAGAAAAATCCAATTTTATAAAAAGAAGAGTAACATGCTTGTTCATCATATTCGATAAAAAAGTCTTCATCGTGGTACAAAATATGGGTACAAAATAAACAGAGTTAAAAAAATCCCATTTTTACAGTTATTGCGACTTAGGTGCATGTGTAGGGTTGTTAGATCCCAAGCCGGGCGCCTCCCACGGTGGCGGATAGGGGAATGCCTCCTAGATATAGGTGGTACCGGGGAAATGAAATACCCGGGGCGGACCAAAACTAAATGTAGCGTCTGTACCCAGATTGGGCGGCTACAAACGGCGTCTGCATCCAGAGGATCGGCCGAAAGAAAACTCGCCAACTCGCAGGACAAGCGCGACGTTTTAATGCCAAAACCTTCTAAAAGCATG
>JARJEC010013237.1:0-13513 GCA_030264575.1 Tachinus sp. AB-2021 | reverse complement strand
GCAGGTAAGAAAATTGCAGTGATATCAACCTTATTTAATGTCTAAAAATGCATAATAAATAAAATTGATTATCAAACATACCAGTATGTATTTGTAGATGACGTTTCAAGCATGCAGACGCATTAAAACCTTTTCCACAAGTATTACACAAATATTGTCCTTTCATGAGATGCCGTTTCTCATGTGACTTTAATACGTATTTACTTTTAAAAGATTTTTTGCAATGTTTACAGTAAAAAAAATTCAAATCGGAATCTTCTGACTGCTCAGTATTACTTTCTAATTTATCCTCGGCACTTTCATCCTTTTCATTTTTTATACTGAACCTTGTTTTTCGTATTCGTTTATTCTTAGTTCTATTTACTTTTTTTTTGCTTATTTTTTTAACTTTCTTATCAATATAATCACTATCGGAATCATCATCATCTTCAAACTGATTCATATCAATACTTTCATCTAAATCAATATCGACCTTAACATCCAATATCTCCGGTTCGTTTATCAATACTTCCGGTTCATTTATCGATGATTCCACTTCCTTTACAATTATTAACAATTCAGACGCATCACTTGTATTTTTATTACTTTGTATATATTCCTGAATTTGAATGTAAGAATTTTCATAAAGTGCTTTAAATTTATAGGATATTTCTAAATTATCGTTGCAACTTTTACATATTAACCTATCAAACGTGTCCTCGACGTCAAACTAAAATATACAATTCATCGGTAATTAACAAATTTATCGATTTAATTTTGATGTACCTTTTTATCAGATAAATGATTTAAGGCATCCGTTGTTGTAATATTTTCTAATAAAATTGTGTCCATCGAAATTAATTCGGTGCTATCGCTTCGCAGGCAAATTCTGCATGTGTTTTTAAAATTAATTTTTATATCCATATTTTGTGAGTGCAATTATTGTTTCTATTTAATTAAAACTGTTTAAATTCTTTGTATTATTTTAATAATATATGTATTATAAAGGGTTAAAAATTAAAAGTTGTAGGTAGGCAACCAAATATACATTCATTCATAAATACTGAAATGCGTCATCTGGTGGTAAAATGGAAAAACATATTGCATGTTTTTGATAATGACAAAACTGGAGATAACACTAGCATTTAGGTACAAATTGGTTAATTACAAAACTAACAACAGCGGCAAGAAATTTATTATTGATTTTTAATAATTACGTAAATTAAACCAATTATTTCTAAAAATTTCTTTAGCCAATAAAATTTAAATCTTATAAATGTTACGCCACTAATATTACGCCATCATATGCGATTAACTTCATTGTATTTAAAAGCACAAAAATTAAGTTGGTATTGGAGTGTCAACTAATGGACAGCTATTCCGAGTTAGTTTAAACAAAGCTTAATTTAGCTTAAAAAATGTAAAATAAACCTCAATTTGGTGTTAATTCAAATATATGTAAGTGGTAAAACCTTATTATAGCATAACAAACGAAATTATTGCATGAAATTGTCGATTTTAACCTATCTTTTTGTAGTTTGGGTGCCCATTGTAATTTCTATTTAATAGTATTGGAGAACTTAATCAGAATGGCCCCTGTACCATTGGAGGGGTTGCAAACCCCAGTGGCTAATAGTGTGGTACAAGCCGGACCACAGGAAAGCAATCGTGGTGCAATGATATCATTGGCTATGTTGATTGATTTTATCGTGCAGAGAACTTACCACGAACTTACAGTTTTAGCAGAATTGTGAGTTATATTGTTAATCAATTTTTGCATAATATAATGATGTTACTTTAGATTACCGAGAAAGACGGATATGGAACGTAAGATTGAAATTTATAATTTTGCAATACGCACCAGGCAATTATTTGTGCGATTGCTGGCTTTGGTTAAATGGGCTAATAGTGCGTCGAAAGTTGAAAAATCATCGGTAATTCAAACTACATTTAATCTAAAACAATTTAATATCACTTGTTATATTTCAGCGAATTATGGGATTCCTTGACAAGCAATCTTTATTATTTGTCGATACAGCGGATATGTTAGCTCGCATGGCTCGTGAAACCCTTGTACAAGCCAGATTACCCAATTTTCATATTCCGGCTGCTGTTGAAGTTCTAACAACGGGAACATACGGACGTTTGCCAGCTTGTATAAGGGAGAAAATTGTTCCTCCTGATCCCATCACTAATGCCGAAAAACGGACGACTTTGTTGAGGCTAAATCAGGTTATACAGCATCGTTTGGTAACTGGAAATTTATTACCTCAAATGAAAAATCTTAAAGTGAGTTGGGAAATATTTTACTAATTATGGGTTAACGAATGATTTTTGTAGATTGAAAACGGACGTGTTACTTTCCATGTAGAGCACGAATTTGAGGTTTCTTTGACTGTTATGGGCGATGGGCCTAATATTCCTTGGAGGCTTTTGGAAATAGATATATTGGTTGAAGACAAAGAGACCGGAGGTGAAGATCATTATTATAGCTAAAATAATATGTATAACACAATGGACTTTTTAGATGGAAAAGCGCTGGTCCATTCTTTACAAGTGCAATACATTCATCAGCTGATTCAAAGCCGGTTGGTCGATAATCCTGCACCTTTGACTGAAGTATACAATTGTTTGCATTACTTTTGTCAATCATTGCAATTGGAAGTTTTATATTCGCAAACTTTGCGACTTATGAGGGATCGTCTCGATGACCACATACACGTTGATGAATACATTCCTGGAAAATCATTAACTGTATCATACTGGAGGTAAGCAACATTATGTTTTTACTTTGTTTTTTTACGCTAGTTTTATCGTATAATTATTGACAGAGAATTGACGAGCAAAGGAAGGGAAACAACAAGCAAAGATCCACGATCAGAGTTGGGTTATCGATTGACGATACAAGTAGATCCTCATGATCCAGCAAGACCGCTTGCTGTGGTCCATATTCCTTCATTGGGTAACAAGGTAAGTTGACATTGCTTCATGGCCATTATTTAAAGTTATAATAGGTTAATTTGCCAAAAAATTAAAAGTTAAATATGTTTACATTAATAATCATTCTTTTCTACTTTTAAATAGGAAAGTGAAATTGCTGACAGAGCAATACGATCAGAATTGTTATCAATGGAAAGATTGCTTGTGCACACAATCTATGTACGCACAAAGAGTCGTCTGAGCGATATAAAAACCGAGCTCCAGGCAATGATGAAAGATGTCGAAAGCAATTTACAAGGATCCCCTGCAATACTATCCGTTGCAATTTTGCAACCTTGTTTACGTGCAGAACAATTACTCATCACAGTTGATACTCATACGGGTATGCTACAGTGTCACGTGCCGCAATACGAACCTCCGTTAATACCTGATTTGTGCAATGCATTGAATGGCGATCATTCGAGATTACCGGTTTTAATTAGCGAATTAAGATATTGGATCACACAAAGACGTTGTGAGAAAACGTTGCAGCATTTGCCGGCTACTGCGCATGAAAGGTTACCGTTATTGCATCATGCCGATCATCCATTGACTAAAATTGGAAGGCATCGCATGTATGTGCAACTGCATCGACATCCAAATGTCGTTCTTGTAAGTAAAATCATTTAATTTATTTAGCAAAATTATAATATAAGTATTATTTGAACAAATATAGGTTGTGTTACATTAAAACTTATTTTAGATTATTGAATTTAAAGAAAAAGAAACTAGTCCGAGTGAAGTCGATTGTACATTTTACCTTGTAGTTGTGAAGCATTCCAGCATCGAAGATAATCCCGATGATGAGTCAATCGAAACGGAAATACCTAAAGTGTATTTGAAAGTGCAAAGTTTGATTGAATTTGATACGTTTGTTGTTACTCATGGTCCTTTTACAAGTGTAGACGGTAAAATTGTAAAATGTAAGGATGTTAATTTTATTTTTAACATTCATTATGTTATAGGTATAGCCGATTCCGATCATACAGAGCCAGGCAGTTCGAAACGTAAGAATGGCGCAAAACATGAATCATCTGCACGGAGATCAAAACAGCCGGCTTATTTCATTGCAGAATTGGCACATGTTGTTGCTATGTGTGATGAAAGATTGCCGTTTGTTGCTTTAGCTAGTGAGGTAAGAACAAGTTGTTTATTCTTATAGGTTAGAATTTAGTTAAAAATATTTTTTTTATTCCAGCTGACTAAGCGTAATATTTTCCATCAAGGTCTTCAAGTGGAAGCGAATGCTACTGGTTTGGTTTTGAAATTAATTCAACTGCCACCGCCGACACCGGAAATCGGGCAATCGTCTGCATGGCATTCGTTACTCAAAAGATTATTATCGGTTTCGATTCGTGTACAGAGCAAGGGGAATTTGAAGAGTTGGATGACAGAGTTTGTGTTTTATTCCACACCGCTGCCAAGTACTCATCCTAAGGAGCAAGGTAAGTTGATCTCATTAAAATTGTTGCCGACTAAATATCTTTAGCTAATAATACAATTAACGAATGCAGTTTTAAATTGTCGGTATTACCTTAATGTCATGCAGCACTGCCAACTCTTTAAAATATCATGACAAGTCACATGAGCTGAGAACTGTATCATTGGTAACTCAATAAATCAAATATTTTGATTATTGCAATTTGTACAATTGGCTTCCAACTTTCTAACTAAATTGAAATGATACTTTTATTCTTTTTTTATTTCACATGTAATTATTTAAAATTTTTGAAAAATTATATCTTGAAAAATTTGTTCTCTCCTCAACATTGTATTATATTATTTATTATTAAAGTGCAATTTGTTTTCTACAGATTAGGTATTAGGTATTATTCTCTGGTACTAATCAACAATAAATTTTATTGTTTAAGTAATAAATTGATAAATACATTTTTTAGGATCTCGCCGCCCTGTATACTTTCAATATGATATGGGAACTGCGGACACAACAGGTCGAACAGTAACGCAATTACTAAGTGACTGGGCACAAATCGTGCAATTATATACAATCGTGCATGAGTTGAGTGAATATTTATCGATAGGTAAATTACTGAATACAATTAAACGAATAATTAGAGTTGGTTGTGATATGTGCTACATGCTTCGATATTTAAATTTATAGCTGTTATTGCAGCATACTCTAATTAAATATTTAATTAAATCATTTCATAATTATTCACTAATAATTTATATTTTCAGAAAAATACAACTTAGCCAATATGTTTAGTATTAAATCTTATAGCTACAATAAATTAGTATTATCTTACGGGCCCGATAAAGGAGCAATGGTTTCAATAACATGGAACAGCAGCGACAAATTATTCAAGCTAGCATTTGGCGCAACTAATAACGCGTTGAATGCGCATTCGATAATTAAAGAACAACTGGAGGCTCATTTGAACGTCAGCAGAAATTTAGCACAGTTAGTGCAATTGCTTTATGAAACTTATGAACCATTAATATCTATAAGTAAATTACCAACGATTCCACAGCTCGGTGTATATCATTCAGTAAGTAGTACTTCAAATTCTTTTGGTATAAATCTGTTTTAGTCAAAAATTATTATTTAACCTGAAAACTAATGTTTTGTTTTAATTTTGTTACAATTTTTTGCTGTTAAAATAATAAAGCTTTTAGGTTATGTTATTTTGACAGATCAAGTGGAATTTTTACATGCAATGCAATAATGTTATTCGTTTTAATTATTTTAGCGCCCACAAGTTCCTGTGCAAACGTTCACGGTAATGGCGCAATCGTGTACACTTATCCGACTTTCCTATCAAGGAATGTATTGTCTGGAATTGCGCATACGAGGTGCAGGATTTGCTTCAATACGTGATGGCGCTTACAGTCGATTTGACAGGAGTAATGTTGTCGATGTATTTTCTCCGACACAGGGTTTAAAAGCATTTTTATCAAAATACGTTGATGAAACTGCTGTATACAGGCGCCGTTCACAATCTGAAGATGATAATCCGCCATCACCGATATCGATGGAAGTTGAAGGTGGCGGATTTTTGGGACATCACCGTGGTCCGCAATCGCCGGCTCAGCCACGTGAACCGGGTTTGCGATTCAATCATCCATTGACCCCACCGCCTGGATCAAATCCTCATACTCCGGCAAGTCCGCATACTTCGAATATAAATCAGGCGGCTCATACAAGTTTTGGATCCAGTCCGGCAACTTCATTCAGTCCAACATCGATGCCGACTAATGTAAATCCAAGTCCTCACATGCCGCATCCCAGTCCTGGTTCGGGATTGGTTGCAAATTCTCCTCTAAATCCACACGTCGCAAGTCCTGGTGGACTTTTATCAAATCCATCACCGGGTCCAGTTACAACTTTACCAGGACATTCTCCGGTCAGCAGTTTCATGCAAACCGGGCATACAGACGGCAGTCCGTTTCCTTCTTCGCAAAGTATGGCTTCTCCGGCAGCTTCAAATTGGCCCGGATCGCCGAGTGTACCGAGACCATCTCCGGCTAGGCCAGGGCATTCACCTGGAGGTCCAATAATGCATAGTCCTCAAGCAGATCACAAAACTGGTAGTCATTTATCTAGGGTTTTACCGCAAAGATCATGGGCCGGAGCCGTTCCCACTTTATTAACTTACGAAGCTTTGGAAACCCTGTGCTGTCCATCTTCTCATCCACAATCACATTCAGGACCTGAAATTGCACCACTGGAAAGATTCCTGGGATGTGTTTATATGAGACGACAATTGCAACGATTTGTACATTCTGAATCATACGTAAGTATTTTATTCGAATATTATTCATTTTTTTTCAATTTCCTTTATGATTAACTTTAGCTAACGGCAATTTCGACATCCGAACCGGGAGTGATTCTATTTAAAGTGGCCGAAAACTTACATTGCCGTGTCGGTTTGAATCCGTCACATCTGCAATCGTTGCATTTGAAAATTACTCCTTTGACGGAACATAAAGACCTTTGGAGTCCCGATGAAATACAGGTAATTTTCATGCAAAAATTTTAAAACGTGATGTTTATTAATGTTTTATCAGATCATGGAAAAATTCTTTGACACCAGAGCGGCCGCTCCTCCTTTCAAACCTAATTCTATGTCCGGATTTTGCTGCATGCTGAACGTTCCTGTTAACGTTCTCAAAGATTTTATTCAAATAATGCGTTTGGATTTGATACCTGGGTTAGCACAACAACAAGGGATGAAATGGTCAGTGCAGTGGATGCTGCGCATACCGCCATCGGCCATACCGATAGTACCCATCGGAAATGCTGGGATTATCGTATATAAAACCAAAATACTTTTCTTTGTAAGTATCCAAATCAAAGTATATTTCATATATATATATATATATATATATATATATATATATATATATATATATATATATAGGCAAAAGTTTAGAACTTTTGTGATTATCACTAGATATAAATATAATTTATAAATTACCAGCATAGTATAGTATTTTTTAAACTTGAATAATATTTGATTAAATTTCAGTTGCAAATTACACGCATTGGAATACAATATCCGAATAATATGGAACCACCATCATTGGTACTACCGTTGGTATATGATATCAGTACAAATATAACACAATTGGCAGAGAAACGTGATGAGCGCAATGGACCAGCACCTGCTATATCAGCAGCGAGTCAATTGCTTAAGCATTTTGCCCAATTCCAGTCAAATCATGGTGAATGCAGTATGTTCCCGGCAGTTAGAGAACTGTTACTTAATTTAACCTTACCGTCAGATCCTCAACCTACGGCTCCCATGCCTCAAATTCAGTCACCGGCTATGCAAATGGGACAAGGTCAGGCTGGCTACCCTGTAAATATGCCGATGGGTATGATGGGACCACAATAGTATTTATTTTAATTAAGTAATTAAATGTTTATTATTTTGTTCAGGATTCTTTATTATTACCTAATTAAGATTGGTTTACTATGTATATAAATACTAATTTACAAATTTAGATGGACAATCTCAATAAATGTTATCAGTTTTTTTATTGTAGCATTTTGATTTTTTAAGCATGAAGCAAAATTTAAAAGGCTACTGTTCTAATCATAATTGGAAGTTTAGTTAAATACAGATGCATATTTTAAAGACCATATTTTCAGGAAAAGCAAAGCAAAGCAAACATTATTTTTTATTTGGTAGAAATCCATTTACCTACATATAACACTTGTAGATTTAAATTTAATTGCGATTAAAGAGAAGATAACCACTGGTAATTTTCATATGGTTATGCAACACACTATACATAAAGTGTGTTGCATAAGCAATATGTGTAAAATTACTCCTGTAATATAAAGTTATTCTACTCATAATACACTTAATTGTATAAAATTTGATTAATAATAATGTTATGCATTCCTACGATTATTAAAAAAGCAATCAAATAAAATTATTTTATTTAAAGCGCCATCTCTTGAATAAAATGTACACTAAAACTTCTTTCAATGAAGTTGTCTTGTTCCCAGCTGTCAGGCGATATTGCACGTAAATTGCCGTTATTTTATCAAGAATAATAAATTATAAGCAAAATGACAACAGATGTAAGTAAATCTAAGCAAATATCCATTAGATTTTCAATAAACCCATAAAAATTGAACATTTACAAAATTTCCAATTTTATTTTATTTTTAATGGTTTTTAATTGTGTCTAAAAAGTAGGTGAAATGTTTCTAAAAGATATATAATAAATATATCAATGATGATTCATAATCCATTCCAGCCAAATATGGAAGCAGCTAAACTTGCCGATCTGACCATATCCGACGATAAGATAACGAAAAATGTCAGCAACAGAGTTAAACGATTTCTGTACATAAGCAGCGATTTCAATTTCATCAGCGGGGATGCAGAATGTCACAAAAATTACAATAAAGAAAATTTGGAATTTCTCGAAACAATATTAGAAAACGATTGCAAAGCAGTTTTACGTATCGTGGAAACTGTTAATTCAGAAAACACTTTACCGACAAGAGATACTTTATTTGTCATGTTGGCTTTGGCTTCTGTCCAACCGAAACTTGACCATAGCCAAAGGAATTCCATTTACACGACAGTTTTACAAGTGGCAAAAAATGATTCGGACTTTTTTATGTTTATGAAATACGTTAGTAAATTCAGCAAACCCATTTCATCCGGCATCAATAAGATAATATCGAAATATTATTTGAGTAAAAATATTAATGATCTGATTAATGATGTTTGTAGTAGGAATGGTTATCATGGCTGGACTCATAAGGATCTCATTAAATTATCTCATTTAAAAACTGACAATCAATGTAAGCTGGTTTCATTAATTTGAAAAAATCCCAACTAAGCAACTACTAACATTAATTTGAGCTTTTTTTTTTGTAAATTAGTATGTCGTCGGTGATTCGGCAAAACCAAGTATTTGACAAAATTTAGATATATTCATCATTTTATAGCAATTTTTATTGCACATAAAACTATGTAACTGAAATAAATTTATTAAAATTAATTTGTAATGTAATATTATATAGGATCAGTTAGCTTTCATGTTCAAGACGAAACGAATTAAAATGTTTTTTGTTTGTCCTGAAAAATTACCTCATTGTGAGATACTTGGTTTTACCGAATTGCCGACGATATGTATATGTCAATGTAGTTAGTGCACATGATTAACGGTTACCAACTCAAAACTGAAAGGCTATATCTACTTGAACGTTGGATTGTTTTCAGTCGTCGAGGATGTACTTTTTAAATAAATTTTTGGCTTTTTGAAAAACTTCTTTAAGCCATTAAATTATTTTAACAAATCAATGGACGTTTAAATAAAATAAAAATTACTGTGTACTAAGTTTTAAATAAGAAAACTGAACAACGCAGTTGGCAACCCTACTGCAATTTCAGTCATTGTTATTTGTATTATTTCATTGACTCTGCATGGATTAATTGTTTACATTTATTTCTTTAATTTCAAATGATTTGCGATTGAAAATTAACACAAATTACCAATTAAACGTAATTTGTGATTGTTATAATTTGAATTGTGAAAAAATTAATTCTGCATGGTTGCCATTACAATTTGATAAAATAGAAGGCATGTCAAGTAAATTAGCTTATTATTTAAATATATTTTTTATAAATTTTCTATAAATTAAAGAAGTAAAATGCAATCTTCAAAAATTTGTTATGTCATTTAGTCTGAATAATTATTAAATTTGTTATCTAGTATTGGAGGTTGCTTTCACTTACATACTCAAAGATATTAAAGCTGCTGAAACAAAAGCAGGCACTGATAATCAGGCTTTGGAAATAATTAATTGCATCAAGAAGTATAAGGAGTTGAAAACTTCCAAGGATGAAAAAATTGTTGTTGCACATATTGACGAGTTCAAACCCAGCTGGAAGTTGATATCGCCTTCATTGAAAAAGTCGCAAAAGGTACAAGTTTATTAAAAACTAGAAAGCATCTTAAACGATTTTTATGATTATTTTAAAGGTTTGGGCATCTTTAATAAACCACATGGAATTAAGCGAATTAATCCACATCCTTCCAAAATTATACAAACTGGGATTATTAAAATCCGAAAACATTTGCCAGTCGAAAGTTCTCGACATTCTTACGAATTCCGATAAGGTGAAAGAATCTGGCATACATCCTGTAGAAGTCTTCATTGGATTACGAAATTTTGAAAAAGGCGGAAAGTAATAAACTATGCAAAAATTTAAAATGATTGATTAACATATTTTATATAATTTTTAGGCCGAAAGATCCGAAATTGGTTCATTATTTGGAAACGCAAGAGGATTCTGAAATGAAAGCCAAAGCGGATCCCTCATACAAGAAACCAGATTTTGCTCACATGGATCCGTTTAAGTGTCCGCCCGTAATTAACGCCCTCAATAAAACGTTGATGCATTCATATCATAACATTAAGCCGACGTCTAAACGCATTTTATTTACGTTAGATGTGAGTGTAAATATGGATAAGCCGTGCATCACCACTCGAAATGTTACATACATGGAGGCGGCCGTCGTTATTTTATTAAGTTTTTTGAAATCCGAGAAAAACGTTACCGTTGCTGCTTTTAATGGGGATACTATTACACCAGTTACTTTAGAAAAAGGTATTTTAAAATATCAGTAAATGCATGCTATGCATCATACTATTTATCGGACTCATAAAACTTATATGTTTGCTGCTTATATCGATCCGAATAGAGTCATATGCAGGGAACATCTCAACAATGTTTGTCTGTGATATATATATATATATATATATATATATGCCAAATAAATTTCTATATACAAATTTGAAATACAAATTCTTGATATTTAATTAGGTGAAATTATTTATAATAGGTGGGAGTATAAGCCAAACCATTAAACAGTTACGAGAAGTGGAACATGGAGCCGAACGTATTGGAGCACCAATGGAATGGGCGAAAACCAATAAAAAACTGTTTGATTTTTTCATCAACATTCATAACGATTCGACAGTAGGCATAAACAAAGAATTAAACAATCCAGTTGAATCGCTTGCGAAATATAAATCAGCAATGAACATTTCCTACACAAAGTAAGTGAATATTAATGTTTGAAGGATCGATTTTTAATTTATTTTATTTTCAGATTGATAAGCATTAATTTCGGCAAGATGAGAGTAATGAATTATCCAGGTTTTAACATGTTCGATATTCGAGGTTTTAATAAGAACGTGCCGAAAGTGATGGAGGCTTTCATGAAGAATTTCTTCTAATAATAATTTTAATAATAATTATGTTTAATTTATTATTGTAAGGAACGGATTGCACGTGTTCATAATAACAATTTAATGTGATAGTCTTAAATATGATAATGCACAGCATTTTTACTATTTAATCATTATTACTTATAGAAAAACTTAATAGTTGAAAACTGAAAAAGCGTACTACTACCCGAAAAATGATATTTTTATAGATTTATTTTATATATATACGAAAAACAAACGACTCGAATACTAAAATGTGTTTATGAATAACATTACCAGATTTTTATAGCGAATTTACTTATTTAAGTATTTATATTTTTTCTATAAAGGATTACCATATTGATTTATTGCTTATTCTGTTATTATTTGTGTAATTGTTAATAACTATGAGTAAAATAACAGGTGATATAATATGGTTTTTAATTGATGTTCCCTTTCTTTAATCCCAACCATATTAAATATAATATATAAATGGTTTTATTTCTTAAAAGAAAATTTATAATGAATGTCTAATGCCACTCAAGTGAGCTCAGTGGTTAGTGCAGTTTTCAATTTTTTTGTAGTTTGTGGCCCGTTTTCACCTACAATTTTTTTACGCTTCACCACAAAATTCTGAGGACCTTTTTTTGTTGTAAACTAACTTTTATTTTTCTCTTTTATCCCCACATTAATTGTTGATGACCTTGTTTTTTTTGTTTAGTCAACTTTTTCTTTGTTCTTTCCCACAATTTTATTGATAACTTATTTTTTTTCGTCGTCAGCTAACTTTGTCTTTGTTCTCTTCATTTTGTGCAACAGTTTGAGAAATCCAACTACAAACTTAGACTACATTTTTTGCCAAACTAAACAATTTTCTGGCGTCCGTAGTATTTTGGACCGCATGGTTGATTGTACGCAATACAGTGAACAAAGCTCTATATTTATTTTTGCGCAAACAAAATTGCAATCTCAATTTTATAAATTTCTCTTTAATACATTTCCGAATTTAGTACTTTGTGCAAAAATTAAAAAATAAATTTAAACGAGAAAAATTAAAAAATATTTTGATAAATAATTCAATATCGATTTTTTTATGCCGAGAACACGGCAAATGCTGGCTCTGGCGTTATTATTAGGTACTTTAACAAATAAACATTCAATACCTTGTATATCTAGATATTTTACTAAAACTTTTTAAGTTCAAACGTAAAGAAAATATACATTTTATTTTATTTATTTTATTTACGTCTACTATTATTGCCAGCTACTGCATTAGCTATTAGTTATGGAACACCCTGCATACATCTGTTGACGTCTTAAACATGTTGGGAACCTCTGACATACTCTTCGATATAAAGAACAATCGAAGCACATCAAGTCGAACAAATCAAGTTGGTAAAACGAGTGTCAAAAAATCGACCTGTCAAATCTACAACAAACAGTTATTTGATTTTCCCATTTGTTGATAGTTTGATAACATTCACATTCCAAACAATTACCACGAATTAAACATGGTTTAAAAATATCAGAATATCCCGTTCAGTAATTTCAAGGAAAAAATACAAAAATTAATAATAGAAACAAATCACTGCATGTTTTCGACATATGGTTAATTGCAAATAATGTTTTCTGCAATAAAGAGATTCGCAGGGAAAGGAGATGGCCCTTCGAGTAGCAATGCTGCACCACAGAAACATCCCGGCCTACAAACAATGTCCACTAGTTTACAGCGTAAATTCGCACGAGGTGTTCAATATAACAGTAAATATCAACCATGCATATTTAAGAATTTAACAGTTAAATGATGTCAATAATTTGATTTTAATATACTGAATGAAATTTTCCAATGGC
>JARJEC010013165.1:0-15275 GCA_030264575.1 Tachinus sp. AB-2021 | reverse complement strand
GCTGTATAATAAACCAACTAAACACTAGTACCGCGGACACTAGAAGCAACTTACCGTTATAAACGACAACGCTATATACGACTTGCACTATATTAGTCAACTGACATTTAACCTCTATATTTATCAAAGGCGCCAAGACCAAAGAAATATAATAGTTAGTATATTATAATAAATATAATAGTAGTTAAGTATACAAAATTCTCAGCAACTAACTCAAACCGGTGCTTAACTCAAATTCAAATTCAAATTCAAAACCACCCTGGAGTCAAAATAAACAATTAAAACCATGTGATTGGTATGTAAGTATGTATGAGTGTATATGTTTATGTATGTGTCACGCATAACTAAAATGTTTAGAAACAAGAGACGTGAAAAGTTCAAAATACGTTGCAAACCAGTTCTAGTTATGCCCCTGGAAGATGGTTAAGATTAGTTAAGTTGGTGAGAAGATCTGAGTAACTTTCTTAAAAAAATCGCTATTGAATTCATATTTAATGCAAAACCTTAGTATAACATAAATATAACGTATAAATTAAAGTTAACATGTTTTTGAAGTATAATTCTCATACTCATGCTAACTTGACTATTTTTTACTAAAAATTACAAAATATTCTCTTTGCATAATAAAAATCGTGCAAGGGAAATAAAAGTTTTAGTACGCCATGCGTCCTCTAATTTAATTTGCACTTGCTTTCAATTTTTGGGCAAAGTAAATGAAATATTTTCAGAACAAATTTTTTTCTACAGCCTTCTTAAAAAATGCTAAATCTTACCTACCTAATCTTGACAAAATTCCCTAAACTTAAAATTTTTATTTATTTTATGTAAAAAGGAATCTGAAATTAAGAGACGCAAAAAATAATGCAAAACACTTGTTTAGGAAGGTCTTTCAGCATTTGTATGTTCCTCCACTTATCGCTACGCGGCTTGTGTCAAAATTTCAAACACTTGCTTGAATCGATGCTTTCTTGAACTTTAATATACGTACTATAAACGTATCTTATTATATAGATGTCAAAATATATTTGGTTTGTTAATAAGATTCATTTAATAAAATACCTACTTTTCTTATATATTTGTGGAGTTTAAATTTTTATAATTTTCAGAATGAATCATTATTATAGTTGTCATTCAATTTTTTACCAGTGTTTACTATCTAATTAGTTAGCTTTATATGTGTTTAGCTAAGCATCTCAATTGAAATTGTATACTTCTCTAAAAATATTTAATCGACGCCAATGTTTGTTCACAAAAAGTATCCATTTATATTCTTTAAACTTTGACCTTTGCTAACTTCACACAAATTCGACCAGGACGCTGTTGCCAAAAATAAATAAATAAAAATAACCAAATGACCACAACAAAAATTGAAAAAAAAGTAATTAGCATTTGAATAATGTCGATATTTCTTCGATTTAATAATATAATTATTCATTAAAAAAGAAAAATCATTATCATTACATAGGTTATGTATAATGAATGGAAGTGCAAAGCTATTTTTTATATTTTTACTTATACAATGGTGTTTAAATGTTGTTGTTCCGGTAAATAATTCGGATTTAGCCGAAGATTTATGTATCCTTTTAATTAAATCGCCAATTATTCACTCCCTAATGAATTAGATAAAGTTTTGCATGTTTTTAAATCATCAATCACTTGTGCAAAACAGCAGTAATTGTATATTATACAGGGTCTTCTTAAATATGCATAACATGCAACTATTAATTTTATAAATTTTGGTTACTCCGCTTATTGAGACTTTTAGTGAAATACAGATGGAACTGTTTTGATTGAACAGCTGATCATAACTTTATCGATAAGCCAAAAATAGGGTTGCAAAAAGTTATTCATTTTTAAATCATAAGTTTTAAATTTGCTAGCTGGAATATTATTACATGTTTTTAATTTTTTTTTAATATATTTTCTTAATAAATCTGTAGATATTAAATTATTCAAAAGAAGACGAGTGGAACAATTAGAAGCTGTGAAATCTTTACGAAAAATATCAAACTATGAAAAGCAATATAATATGATAATATTAATGGCGGAAAAAGTTTTTACTGTTATACAAAGCAGTCGAGCACACATTGAATCTTCCGGATACATTCCAGGCATATCTCAATTTCCATCTGACGATGTCACAAAAGATGCTTTATCGAATATTCTTGAAAATACCGCTTTATTCTCTGAAATTTTACTACGACTACCAGATATCACTTCATCAGTATTAAAAATTAATAACAATTGGGACGTTCTCTTACAATGGAGCATTGCTTTTTCCAATCAAGCTCAATATTTACTCGATAAAAATACCATTAGATTATTGCATTTAGTCAGACAGGAGTTAAATCACACTGATAGAGATCCTGATTATACGAATCCTTACAGAAAAGCTAATGAAGAAAAAAAAATGCTTGAACAGGAGGCTATTAAAGTCGAAAAGAAAAAGAAAAAGAAACAAATCAAAAAGGGACCAAGGTTGTACAAGGAATTATAAATGAAACAGGTCACAATAAGTATTTCAAGCAGCATAAATGCTTACTAGTCAGTCAATAAAATTGCTCAATTTACATTTTAAGAGATTGCATAGTATATTTTCCGCCAAAGTTGAAATTTTGCATATAAAACTAATATGTCTACTTGGATGGTACACAAATACATGAATTGAATGAAATTTTAATAATCACAAGTAACATGTTAGTTCCTTATGTATGGCTTCATTTTGGATATATAAGTATCTGTACATATATTTGTATCCTAATTATTGCTTGCATATGTTAAAGAAATATATATATTTTGTTTAATGTCTCTTAATAAGAAATAATATGCAAGAATTATATTGGGATACAATTTATTTTAAAATAGTTGCTGTTTTGCTCCGAGAGATTTTAAGATTGTTAATTTAATAGAGCGTTTATATTTTGCATTTAAATAATATAAAATAAATATGATATTTATGATATATTAAAGGACCATTTTCTTAATAATAATTAAAATAAGGTTTTTATTAAGAAATTTCATAACCAGGACTAACAATTCATGTTTGATAATAATACCGATTCATAACAAACTATGTTTGTGTTACGAAAATATTAAAAAAATTAAAATATCAATGGCAATTAATTGAGTTATTTTTAATTACTATGTATTCAATAAAAGAAAAACTGAGATAAGTTATTTAATAACACCAGAAATTAATTGCAGTTTTTTTTAAATATCAAAATCACTCTCAGGTTTTTTTTTTAATGGAACAATCTTTAATGATACTCGATAGAATCAAGTGACTAAATTCAATTTTCAAGTAGGTATAGTTTGTACCACATTCATTTAAAAAAGATAGACTAAATTTCATTATAGGATTGAAATTGACATATGACATATATATAAAACGTTTATAGCGTTGTATTCTAACTTGATGTCTACATGGTTTCCTGTAATTCTCTTTACCCATCTAATCAAAACTGGGACTGAACCATAGTCCATGTCACCGGTTTGTTTATGTTAGGTAACATTGAAGCACTGCAATGAAGAGACACTGTCATGACTGCTTGGATGGGGAGGCATCTACCGGTGTAATTGATATGGCCATAATAAGTTAACCAAACAAGAAATTAATAATACAGATGCGAACGTAGGTAACCGACAATTAAACGAACGCTGCAATAAAAATATACAATCTAGAGATAAGCGAGAGGGGAAAAAGAGACCTATATGTTTATCTACATATAAGTGGGGTGTGGGTTTTCGACGTTAGAAGATAGAAAGGAATAGTTATGGTGGCCGGAGACTTTAATGCCAAATCCCCGGAATGTGGGGGAAGGAGAGTATATAGACAGAGGCAGAAAGGCTCTGTGAATGGCTGACAATAAACCTGTTGGTTTATAGAACAAAGGAAAAAAGCCAACCTTTGTAAGGTGCGAGCAAATATCGCACATCAGCGTAATCTTATCCTTAGAGAAAGCAAAGATAGAAAACTGGGGTTTTGGACAAGCTGAGCTTACACCAGTGCATCTATTTTGAAATAGATACCAAGCGGAAGATAGAAAAGGAAGGAAATGTGCGCTGCAGAGGTTGAAACAGAAACAGGCTCTACAAGAAAATATTATTCAGCGTCTAGATATGAAACCAAAGGGACAGACTAATGTATTACTTCATAAGCATGCAATAGCAATAAACACGATAACGGAGTACAGAGATATGTGACATAGTGGCACTCAGAACGATTGAAAAAATAGGTCAGGAATGCTGCTGGAAGAAAAAAATTGCAAACCAGAGAAAGATTTGCCTCAAAACCAAAATAATTTACAAAAAAATGAAAGAAAAACAAAAAGCAAGCATGGACATTCTAGAAGACAAAATAGGGATAAAAGAAAAGTATGAAAACGATGATATTAAAAAGCAAGAAGGAGGAAAGGAACAAATTGACAGCAGAAGTAGAAAAAGACGTCTGCGGAACAGGAATTTAAAATCTTTAATAAGAAATTGGAACAGAAAGCACTAAAGAAACCTAAGGATATCAGAAGGGAAGCCATCGATGAGCTATTCAAATTCAAACACGAAGAATCAAACAGCCATTGCAGACAATACGAAACGGGATGGGAAAATTGTTATAATGAAGAACTAAAAGGTGCCAGCATTGAAATGAAAAACAATAAAGCACCGGGCCGAGACTTGATGAGCGCTAAGTGAGGTGATAAACAAGGCATTAAGATTTTGAGAAGTGGAAAAATGGAAAATTTATCGTTATAAAAAAAACCAATAAGGAAGAACTAGATCTCAGAGGATACCGGCCGATATGTTTGCTAGAAAAACGCAAATCTGTCAAAGAACCAATTTTTATTCGGGAAAGGGAAGAGTACCTTATCTACTAAAGACTGTAAGATTCATTGTCAGAGCCAAAATGGTAAAAACTGTAAAGACCAGATTTTGTGTGATGGTACCAGTTGACATAAAGAACCTATTTTAACAGCGCCTCATGAACGTGAATAATCAAAGAAATAAAAAAAGAGAGATAACTATGGGAATCCTCGATGTAGTTAAAAGTTACCTCTGCAAAAGATACATTGTGGATGAAGATGACAAAGAAATGAAAATAACAGCAGGGGTGCCACAGGGATTACTCCTGGCTCCTTATTGTGGAATATTCCCTATGACAGCATACTGACAATAAAAGTTGGAAAAATGTCACTGTAATTGCCTATGCAAACCATCTAGCGATTATGGTCGTCAAAAGAAAAGACTTAGTAAATACAGTAAACAGAATCTTCAAAAATATCCTCAGCCAGACCACAGAAAACGATCTAGAAATAGAGCCCAATAAGACGAAAGTAGCTCTGCTAATTGGGAGAAAGAGATTACAGGAAGAAACGGAGAAATTCTCAAATGACTAAGAGAAAATAAAGTCAAAAACGGCGATAAGATGCAATAGTAGAACTTGACAAAAACCTAACTTTTGGGCATCACATATCATCAAGATACAAGAAGATTACGAAATAGAAGCCCAAAAACTCAGTGCAAATTTAACATATAGAGAAAAATATCAGCTACATTGACTAAAGAAATGTCTTAAGGCAATCCAGTTCTTTCTAACAGTGACTAAAGGTGGTTATAGTGGATGCCTCTGCAGAACAAGATGCGCAAATACATTTCCATTCAAAAAGTTGAAAACTGCGAAAGGTTAGGAAACTGCCTGCTTTATACAGGTCAAAGTTAGGTCGAATTAAGTTGAAGATATACAATGCAATCCCAAAAAATTGTGTGATGTGGAAGCGAAATGGTTTAAAAGTGATAACAAGACCGAAGATGGATTGCTTGTATAGATAAACCGCATATTAAATTGAATGCGATATACATTTTAATGTGATTCATAGATTTTATTAAAAAGTTTACAATGTCAGTCTTATGAAACATTGTGGAGTAAAGATTTTTTTTTACAAAAATTACTTGACGTTTATTCGCCAATTAATCCAAATCAAACGGTATATAACTTTATTCTAGTTTTTAGTTACATTTGGTCTACAGCCTACATACATAGAATGACGTTATACATGGTGTTTTATTTTTCAAAAATATCCAGCCTAGAGCTCTCAATCGGGTCAAAACAAAAAAATCTGAAATACGCCAATTTTTATTTTGAGATGGACAGTTGACATGTCTGACACTTTCCAAATGTTATGCCAATTTTAAATTATTTTGAGAAACAATAAAATTATTTCAGAATGCATATTTATACATTTAAAATAAAATAAAAAATGGCACAGCTGAATTACTGACATAAAGACCTTTCAAATGGTATTACAAGATGGATTGAAAAGTCGTTGAGGAGTGGGTGGGAAAGTGATACACATATCAAATGATGTCCCCCGTAAAATAGAAATTAATGTCGGGATTTTTTAATCAATATTATTATTTTATCATCCTGGCATCTAATAAAAACCTTATTTATTTTAATGCTCATCTGACCATGCACTACTTTTTTTGGATATTAATTTGTTTTTGAAACATGGAGATTTATTGGTTGCTTTTCTAAATATAGACAGCGAAGTGCGGTGTCCCAAAAGCTATTGAGATTTTTTATTGAAAAATAGTCTAAATTGTAGTGAACAATATTATACTGTTGAAATGTATAGACAAACAAATTTCACCTGGTGTTTGACTAGTACCATTTGCAAATAGAAAAAATTGACATCTAAGATGTCATTTAGGATGTCAATCTTTTACACAGTGTTGTTAAATATTTTGGATTTCACTGTTCAAAACAAGTCTCAATTAAAAATATTAATACAAATCTCAATCCAACATCAAATCAGCCAGTAAAGCACACTTCTTTTGGTTCCTCATAAGTGCGAATTTTTACAGCTTTTAATTCATTTAAAATAATTTTTTTCAAAATTTTAAATAAGAAATGGTGTCATATGAGCATTAGTTTTACATTATAAAAAAACTTATACAGGGATACTAATATTTATACTATCGAAATAAAATTAATTTTGTAATGTTAATGAAAGTGGCTATTGTTAACAATTATCAAAGTGTTAAGAATATTTTAAGTGGCATAGTGAAGAACAGAACTATAAACGGTATGAATTATCAAATACAAAATTATTTTACGAACCTATTGATAATTGTAAATATAATTAAGTTAACCATACAGACTGCTACCAAAGTCAGCTATTGCCATAACAGTCATATGGACCACAGCCGATAGATTAATATATTTAATAAATTTATCAGCCATTTTCATTATAACCGTGTTCAGTAAAAGTCCCGACAGACAAATATTTCAAAAATAAATATTTTGGACCAAAGTTATATCATTTTAATAGTTATATGTATTATATAGGTTAAAGTAAACATGATTTTTTTTTAAATCGTACACCTCTTTTTTATCACACAGTGTTAGAGATGATAGTGAGACCTTTCCGAAACAATAAATGATTAATTATATTGTTTAAGAATTATTGTTGTTGTCGAGTTGAATTTTACTACTACTAAAATGTTTAGTTTTTGTTATATTTGATTGTCCCAGGACTTTTGCCAAACCCTGTACATTAAACCATGAACTTTCTAGTAAGTTATGACTTTTAGATACTATATGCATAAATACATTGACCAAAATATAGTTTTAATTATTTCCATCAAACTGCAGGGTACATAAAATAAAATAAATAAATTAAATGCTTTTAAATGTTGTAGTATTTTACATCCCTATATATAATATAACAAAAGTAATAATTATAAAAATAAAGTAAATTATTTATTCCAAATCAATTCAATACATAATACATTAATACAATACAAAACGTTTTAAATGTTTTTATAGATGGAGAATTATTTAGGTGTTCTGGCAATTTTGACCAACCCTGTATATACAGTGTATTGCTGGATAGGTGTAACTAGAGTAAAACCTTTTTATTCATGATTTTTATGAAGATTTTTGCTTCCATTTAAATGTAAGTAATTTGTTTATATTTCGGCTGTAAGAGCAGTCACATCTACCAACCATAGAATCGTTATAAGTGTGAGTCTAACAAAGTTAATGGCATGTTTAAAATAATCACAATTACCAGTTAAAAACTTACAAGTGAAAACAGAAAATCATTTTGCTTTCTAATTATGTTCAAAGCCTAATCACAATTTTTAACAGACAGCCGTTTTCTTCGAGAAGCAAACCTATGTTGATATAACTTATTTGCATAAAATGATTTAACTAATACACCAATGAAGTTTCTCAGATACCTCACAGGACACCCTGTATATGAGAAAGTTGCTCATGCAAAATAGGTCTGTAACTTTATGCTCCATCCTAAACCTATCTTGGGACTAGGATACTTCCATAATTCTTGGAAACGTGCATAGATTTTCACATTTCCCAAAACATAGATCAATTCGCTTGAATTGTTGTATCATCGACCTACTTCACCAAAACCCAATAAAAATCCCTCTATTCTCTTGAATGATTCGCTTTCGCTAAAAAGGCTAGTTCTCAAGGAACATTGATGACTAAAATATCATCTCCCATCAATTCAGCAACCTTTCTGAATCAGACCTATATTGATCAGACATTTGCTCTTGTAAAATGGTTCAGTAATTTTATACTCTATCGTAAATGCTATTTTAAGCCTAGGATACTTCCATAATCCTTGGAAACGCGTATAAAACGTCACGTTTGCGAAAACATAAAAATATCAATCTATTCCCTTGAATTATTATAATCAACCTAGTTTGCTAAAACCCAATAAAGATCGCTGTTTCCTCGAATTACCCTAGCTATAGTCACAGAAAGGCTAATCCTCAAGGAGCAGCACATCAATGTTTCGTTGCCGCATGTGTGTTCAGAATCAAAAATTTATCACAATTTTTGATTAATTTTTTCAGTAAAAATGATTTGACAATTATTTTAACACATTTGCCGATCTATACTTTGGCTGTTGGGGGCAAAATTTTTTCGAAATCATAGGGAGTTTTTTGTCATCTACCTTGCTATGAAAACAATATGCTATCGTGCATTTTCTTATGACTTATATTTAAGTTTCTGTGACAATTTATAGTGTCGTCTAAAAGTTAAGAGAAAATCGCCGGTCCTATTTTCAAGATTTTGCAAGCAGTTTAAATGGGGCAGGGAATCCATTCATGATGATGCAAAGAGTGGAAGACGAACTGGAAAAATCATCTAGAAAGTTGAAGATTTGTATTGATTGCCAACCGATCAGTAGTTTCAATCATTGCTATAAAATATCAGAAATTAGTGTTTTTAAAATTCTTCAAGATTTGGGAATGAGCAAAGTGTCGGCACGATGGATTCCCGAACAAAAATTGTATAGATGACATATTTTCGATGAGAATTTAACTATCTTATGCCAAAATACTTCTATAGAATTATAGCTAGGGACGAGACCTGGGTACACCACTGGGGTCAAGGCGAGGACATCATTTTCTTCGGGCATAGTGATGACCTCCGTTTTCTGGGAAGCTGAGAAGATTCACTTAACACACAATGATGCTAAAAAAAATTTATTTCTGCACTAGAACTGCACGCAATCAATGAATGCTGCTTTTAAGAAATTACAACATTCTGTTATTATGTATGGTTAGTTCCGACCTCGCTTCCTCACAAAAATATACAGGGAATACTTCTAGCAGATAAAAAGTTAGCAAAAAAAATGTTTACTTATAATAAAATAAGTTGCATGTTTTACGAAAAGTGAGCAAAATGATCATATAGCGACCATTGCCGGGTTAAAAAATACTTGTATTAATTGTTTTATTATTATTCAACTGATTTTACTTATTTTTCTATAATTTTAATTTTACTTATATAATAATAATAAAAAACAAGTAATAAATAAAATTGGAAAAATTTTAATCAGCGTAAAAAAATAAATGCAGTAATAAACAAAATGCCTATTACCCAAATATTTTTTGTCTAATTTTATTTTCTAAAAACCCAGGAATACACATTCATTCTTGTTTGAATGTCCCTGTAAGTAGATTGTTTTGCTGGTCTGTGATTATATATCCTGATCTCATGTTCCATAGGCATTGATGTTTTAAGTATGCATCGATAAATTCGATGGTGGTCTGATAGTACATACTTGTGATACTTTTGCTCCAATGCGACATGTGTACGGTGCGATTTGCAAATAGTAATGTACTAGACTAAAAAAAGCATCTGGATCTGTTTAATATCGGGAACAACTTGCCCAATAAAAATAGAACCAGTTTTATTTTTCCAACTTGTTTTACTATCCTCTCAACTTTCAACTAAATTTATCAGTTTGAACATGAAGTCACTAAACTACTCGCTACTGTACTTAACTACTCGCCCTAGTGCAAACCAGCCTATAACGCTGGATACCTGGCCTTCTTTATGTCCGCACATGTATTGTAAGCAACTGGGGCAATAACTTTTAGAAAGAAAATTATGAATTTATAAATAATATAATAAACAAATAAACAGTGTTAAAATTAAAATAACAAAATTGACATTACTTCCGGTTAAATCGCAAGCGACATGTTTATTAAATAAATAATAAAAAACTAAGCAACCTTGCTTAAAGCTGGAGAATTTTATGAATTTATATGTAATTTGATAAACGTTTCTATCAAAATGGCATTTTAAATCATTTAAGAATGAATTTTGCAAAGTGAATAAATAATACAATATAAATAAGAATAACATACACGATTTTTCCATCTTAGAAAAAATTGTGAGTGTACATGGAACAGACACAGTAGAAGTTAAACCTGTAATTTTATTATAATACAATTATACTGAAAATTAAATGTCAGTGTCATATTTTTTATTTATGCACAGCTACCCTGGGAATGCATTTGTCCCCAGTAGAACTCATTCCCGTTCATCACTGCCCGTATCCCCCCCCATTCCCCTTAATTGGTTTACATTTTATTTCTCCGCTTTTTCGTATTCACTTCAATATAAAAGTTTACACTTCAAAAATATAATTTAATATCATTGGATGCAGAATCATATTATCTTTCTAATAATACTATTAGCTTATCAGTAAGTTGATTTCGAGAGCAGGAATTTGCAAAAAAAGTAAAAAAGCCAAGTTCAAGGTTGAAACTGGACACGATGTATATTTTATCTGAAACCTTAGTTTATACTTATGTGAATGTTATGTAAAAAATTTGTTTCATAATTTTATCGCTGTTACTTATAAGAACGCTTTATTTACACATATGAATTATCCAGCCTTAAAGCAATTTTGCGTTATCTTTAACAACTACAGTTATTGAGGTGCTTTTTTTATACAACCTGTATAATGAAAAAAAACACTTTTATTTTCAATATTATTTAACAGAGAAATAATAAAATATTTTATAAATTTTAATTAAAAATAAAATTAATAATATAGTAAGCCTAGGTTCGCCTCTTCTTTAAAAAAAAGTTGATTCAGTTCAGATATGATATTACCTGGTACTACTCACTTCATTGTGCATGAAAAATTGGACATGAAAAAATTGAAACATAATGTACTAGAAACATAAAACACAGATTGCGGTGGGTATATTTAAGAATTTTGATTTTCTACATACCCTTATACTCCAGATCTAGCTCCTGACCATCATCTTTTTTATAAATAAAAGAATAAAACCATAAAAAGCTTGTTTTTTTATAAGGTTAAAGTTGTTGAAATATACCGGGTGACCCAAGCCATAGGTAAGGCTGTTTTATTTTGTTATTTATAAAGCTAGACAAATGAAATTTATACAACTGTATATACATGAAAAATCTTGTGAATTTCAAATGGAACCGGCCTTACCTATGGCTTGGGTCAACAGTTATGTTGAATAATAAATTATTTTGCTATATATATTTTAGCTGCTTCTATCGAGAGGGTAGTGAAATAATGCAACTATTTAAAACCATTACATTAAAAATTCATTGAATATTATTAGTAAATAAAACGGTTATGATATTCATATAATGTTAATTCAAAATAAGCATTTCTTAACAATTTTGTAAATCTCAATCTCTCGTTTTTGAACTATTTTCTTCAATATTTTGATAAACTCTAAATACTTTTAAATTATAAAATATGTAGGTAAATAAGTAAGTTTGTTATTTAACCCTGTTGCTGCGGCACCGGATTTTGAGAGTATTAACGGATCTTACAGTGTCCCCATTTGATATATTATGTACTATATACATGTAGATTCATAAGTTTGTCATAATCGTTTTGTTCACCATAATCGAACTCACTCAGTGCATATTTATTCGGTACCATATTTATTTGTTATGGACATATACAGTTCCCGCAGCAAAGGGGTTAAGAAAAACAAACAAATTTCAGGTATATTTCATCAGGTTATTTCAAAACCTGAAATTATTAAATATATACATAAATATTGTTTTAGAAACATATGATTTGAAAAGATTGCAGGTCATAGCTCAAGGAATTTTCTTCTTCTTATTTTTTAAGTGAAAAGATTGAATATGTAACGTAAGATTTCTTTTGTACTTATAATATCTATCACAACCTTCATAACTGCAGAAATAAATTTCCATGTCTTCTATTTCATTATGAATTTTTAAATGTTGTTTCAAATTGGTTGGTGTTGAAAAACATTTGTTGCATATCTCACATTTGGATTCTTTCACTATTAATTAAAAAAATATATTGTAACATTTATAACAAAAATTAAAAAAATGTATTACCGAATAATTGGCATGTTTTTTGATGTGCAGTCAAAATATTATATCCATCAAATATTTCTCCACATTTACATATATAGTAATTATGGGATCGTTGGTGTCTATTTAGTTCGTGAACAGTTAAAAATCTTTCTTCACAAATTTCACATTTTATAGGTTTTATTCCAGTATGTAGGTAAGAATGCTGGTATAATTGAAACTTCCTATGTAGTCCTTCTCCACATTCTTCACACTTAAACCGATATTTTCTATTTTCATTGTGTTGTCTGTAAATGTGTCGCTTCAAACTAGTACTAGATACTTCTTGCAAGCAATCCTTTATTGGACATTTAACACGCTGAACACCAACACCATGTGATAAATTTTCATGACGCTTTAAGTGGCACATCTGTGTATAGTCTTTGGAACACCCTTCCACAGAACATTTAAACAGCCTCTGAAATTGTCATAAATTTAAATTATTAACCACGAGAACAACTACAACTGAATCGTCTACTTGCAATACTGCACATAGCAAAGAGGGATTTTACACGGCTCATAGGAGCATGTAAAATAAAATTTAATTTACATCTTTATCCCTTCTGGAGGAAAAGACTTGTTTCCTATGCCAAAAAAAATAATTATCTATTGCATACGTTTCAGACATTAGATTATCGTCATTGAAACAATAACAGATCATTTAATTAATTGAGTTTATCTTTGTACTGAAGAAGGACAATATGTCCTGAACATTTACTGTAGATAAAATGTAAATCAGATTTTGTTTCACATAGTCCTATGAGCCGTGTCAAATCTCACTTCTCTATGTATTGAATAACGTTGAATATTTCCCGTTTTAATAAAAATAGTGACAAATATATTCTAACATGGATTTGCACCACAAAAATGTGACCAATTTTAATCCCGCTTTCTATCCACTGGTGATTAAAGTCACCTTATAATCTGTTGTCTCATCAAAAACCCCATTGAAGCCATCGACTTACTTAGAGGCAATGTTGTAAAACATTTAAATAAATATACATAGAAATTTTCTTATGTTTTACTATTTATTAAAGTTTAATAATATTTGTGTTTGTTCAGTTTTATCCATCTAGTCATCAAAATTTTTCAGCTGTGAATGTATTACTTTAGAATTTTACCTCCAATAACTAAAGCACTATTAATTATTTCTCAATGGCAAATGGCACCGATAATAGATATGCGGCTATCCAACCAAGCCCAACATTGCGTAAATCTCGCAATCGGATGTAATGGATATGCCATTCTGGCGCTTATATATTAAACTTCGTTTTATAAAACTTTCAGAAATAATCTTAATTTGTGATATATTATGAAAAATGTACTATGCTTTTTAAATTTCATTATATTAGATCTACGAAATATTGCAAGTACACGCATTATACTTACTTCACCTGTATGCTTTTTTTGGTGCAAATCAAAACGACTTTTCCTTGTATACACAGCATTGCATCCTTCATAATCGCACTCGAATACATTTGATGTTTTTTTTATTAACTTTACCAATGGTTCTGAATCTGTCTCACTTGAAGAACCAAGACTGGGATCACAGCTGTCTCTACACTCTCTACTTACGATTGTGCTAGGTTCCATTATTAAGATGATATTGAGCAATTTATATTTTTCCTGTTAATTAATTTTTTAATACTAAAATAATTCTTTATTTTTATAATATCTAGGTCAATTGTTTTAAGTTGATAAACAGTACAGTACTTGGCATTTAATTAAATTCAGAAAAGAAGTTTTAATGTGATTATTTATAATGTACTTTCTTTATTGTTGTATGTTGTATAAAATATATTTGTTGCACTTGTAAAATGTATATATGTTATATATGGGGGGGTGAGTGACAGCTGCTGACAGCCCAATTATGGTTTGGCTACCATCATAGATAAACCTAGACCATCCAAAGACTCAACAATTATACAGGTTACCTGGATTTTAACGCATGCGCATAAACGCTTGCTTTGTCACGTCATTGGAAGACTCAATTTGAATATTTCACGCAAATGCATTTATTTAAACGGAACTTTGAATCGAGTTATTTAGTTTTATTTAGTATATTAACAAATGGGATTTGTATTAATCTAAAAACAAGTATTCTTTTTAATTGTAGTATAAATATAAATAGTAATTATATACACTTTGATATACGTATTGTTATAATTATAAAATACATTATTCATACACAAAAATTGCAAAATTCAACTATATTAATTATTTTGATAACAGTTAATCTTGTTCATATAATTTTATATTGAGTACATAATATTACATATGCAAAACAAGAGTTCAAACAAATATTCATTAGTTATATCACTTATATACATCCCACTTATTTTAATTTTTTAAGATTTTTTTTTCAGTTATTAATTCCATTTTCAATAGATTACAAAGCCACCAATAGAAAACTTGACGAACAGTCTTAACATTTTATAAAGACAATTTTAATTAAATATAGTTAGTTCTTAACTTTTTTTTAAATGAATATTAATCTAATAAATAAATCTTGTTTTTAGTAAAAATAAATGTTCATATTTTAATTGAAAATTACAAAAATTAAATCAATGCTTATTTT